>JABSTQ010005785.1:0-88848 GCA_013358835.2 Ixodes persulcatus
TTTTAGAAGTGGTTGTAAAATCCTGGAGGGCAGGCCAAAAGATACTATTGAGTCTGTAGCAGATGCAGCCAGGCGATCTGCATTCTCATTTCTGCGATTCCCACGTGACTCGTACCCAGCAAAATTTGACATTATATCCAGGCGAAGAGCTCTGTTTACTTTAAAACGAACATGTTGTGTTAGTACATTCTTCGTAGAAACTCTGGAAGAAATAGCTGATAAGACACTTTGTGAATCGACAAAAATGACTGCGTTCATACACTGTTATCCAGAATATGCTCAATGGCTAATAAAATACCATAGAGCTCTGCAGTGAAGATGCTTGCCATTGAGTCAAGCTGCACAGCTCTTCCAAGTTACTAGAATAAACTGCACAACTAACGGAACATAAAGATTTCGACCCGTCAGTATAGTACTCGGCGCAACCTCTAGATATCCTTTCTTGCAAAGATAGAAACTCTTGCTGAAGAATCTGTGGAGCCACGGTCTTCTTACTGTATTTGGTGAAAGACCAGTCACAACATACGGGTAGCTCGTTCCAAGGGAATTCTCTCTATAGATTTTAGCAAGTTAATACTACTTGTGGAAGGGACAGGGAGGTTGAGAGAGCTACAAATACTTTGAACTCGAAAACCTAGGGGGCGCACAATTGTTGGTTTTTTCAAACAAATTACAGAACCGAGGAGTGTGTAAAATACTATAAGCAGGATTTTTCGGATCCGAAAGCACTTTGTAATAATAAGACAGGCTCAATATGTCGACGTTTTTCAAGAGACATTTGGTGCGTGTCCACATACAAGCTTAATACGGGTGACGTGCGAAATGCCCCAGTGGAGAGCCGGAGTCCGAGGTGATGAACCGGATCCACATCTTTAGTGTGGATGGTCGTGCTGAACCATAAACATCGCTCCATAATCCAGGCGTGACCGAACTAAAGCATTGTACAACCGTAGGCATCGCCTGTCAGACCCCCAAGATATATGTGACAGCACCTTAAGGATGTTTGAGGATCGCAAGCACTTCTCCTTTATCTCCTTTAAATGAGACTTGAATGTAAGCTTTTTATCAAAGATCATGCCTAAAAATTTATGTTCGTGCTTCACCGATATTTCTGTGTTATTCAATTGTAAGATCGGATCCAAAGACAGACCTCTCGTCGCAGGGAGAAGGGCACACACACAGTTTTCTCTGGGGAAATTTAAAACCATTTTCATTTGCCCACTTGCTCATCCTATTTATTGTGAGCTGCAATTGCCGTTCACAACTAGAGAGGTTGCAAGACGAAAAAGATATTTGCACGTCGTCCACGTAAAGAGAATAAGAACGGATGACGGTATAACTTGAGCTAGACTGTTTATCTTAACAGCAAATAAGGTGGCACTTAAGACTCCACCTTGGGGGACACCATTTTCTTGTAAGAAGACGCTGGATAAAGTCGAGCCTAATCGAACTTGAAATGTACGTTCACTTAAAAAGTTCTGTAAGCAACGGAGCATGCGGCCACGCACTCCACAGTTGTACAGATCTCGAAGGATACCATACCGCCATGTAGTGTCATAGGCCTTCTCTAAATCAAAGAACACAGACACACAATGCTGCCGGTGAACAAGGCCTCACGTATGACACTCTCAAGTCGGACCAGATGGTCCATGGTCGACCGTCCAGCCCGAAAGCCACACTGGTTAGAGTCGAAAAGTTTTTCTCCTCCAAAAAAAACATAAGGCGGCGATTTATAAGCCTTTCGTAAGTTTTCCCCAAACAGCTTGTAAGTGCAATGGGGCGGTAGCTAGTAGCAAGAGAGGGATCTTTTCTAGGCTTCAGCAAAGTATAACGTGGGCACATCTCCAAGAATGCGAAAAGCAGCAGCTTCCCAAAGGTAATTGAAAAGGTCAGCAGGTGGGACAAGGATTCATGAGACAGGTGCTTGAGCATCTCGTAGTGAACTCTGTCTGGCCCAGGTGCAGACTGCTTTTTTAAGCTGAGAGCAACTTCGAGTTCACACATTGTGAACGGTCTGTTGTATGCAGCAGAGTTAAAGCCTGACATAGTGATTTTCTGTTTTTCAGCGGTAGACCGGAACTTTACAAACTCCGTACTGTAATTGGAAGAACTACAAACACGCTGAAAATGTTCTGCTAGGAAGTCTGCTTGCCCTGCTAGAGATGCTGAGATTGAAGGAAAAGTGGAATCCTGAAAGCATGGTACTGCCCGCGAACTTTTTTGAGACGATCCCATACTTCCTTAGCAGCGACAAAACTATTTATGGATGAAACATACTTTGTCCATGAAGCCCACTTGGCCCGTTTTCGCGTCCACCGAGCTTGTGCTCTTTTTTTCCTAAATTCGATCAAGTTATGGAAAGTTGGATATCGCCGAAAAGTTCCCCACGCCTTGTTCTGGCTTTTCCGAGTGGAAGTAGATTCCTCATTCCACCAGGGCTTGCACCTCCGGGAAGATTTCCTGAAGTCTGTGGAATTGAAGCGGAAGCAGCATTTATAATGCATTCTGTAACGTAAAGCGTCGCATCCTCCGGAGTCATATGAAGAAACAAGGGGATCAAGTGTTGCTTCTAAACCAAAAATAGACCAGTCGGCCTTTTCCAACTTCCATCGCGGAAGTCGAGTAGGTATTGATGAAACTGGTAAAACGCTCTCTAAAATTATGGGCAGATGGTCGCTGCCAAAAGGATTGTCTAAAACGTTCCATGAAAAGCATGGAAGTAGAGATGGCGATGATAGTGATAGGTCGATCGATGTAAAAGTGTTGTGGGCAGCACTAAAAAATGTTGGTTCTTTCTTATTCAGCAAGCAGATTCCAGTTGATAATAAAAGTCGTTCAACAACTCCACCTCGAGAGTCTTGACGAGAGCTTCCCCACAAAGGATGGTGGGCGTTAAAATCACCAAGGATTAAAAAGGTTTGGGAAGTTGGTTGATGAGTGCTTGAAGTTCATGGAGATGCAGTGGAACATTAGGTGGTAAGTAGAGTGATACTAGAGTGATGAGGCGGTCGAGGAGGATGCGAACTGCAACTGCCTCAAGTGAAGTTTGTAAAGGAACTTCAGCGCATGCCACTCCACTTTGAACCACCACTGCTACACCACCCGAGGGTTTGAGGAATGGCGGTCCTTCCGAAAAACTTGTTGATGACGCAAAACCTGCGTGTGCGAGTCAGTCAGGTAAGTCTCCTGTAGGCAAATAGCAACAGGACGGAGCTCATCAAAAATGAATTGATGTCATCTATGTTACGAAGGAGGCCGCGGCAGTTCCACTGCATAATGCCTATATGCTTAGCCAGTGCAAAGTGAATATAAATTTAGTAAAAAGTAAAATGAAGCGACTATGGCTTAAATCTATTTTTTGCGCGGTGCATTTTTCTTTTTTACAGCCTCTTTCTGCTGGCCAGTAGAGTCACTGGTGGCAGAAAGAGAAGAGTCAGATCCAGCGAGGGACTTTCCTCGCCGGACTTGGGTCCCCCCACGCCATAGGCTCCTCAGGGGGAGCCGGAGGGGAACCCGCTGGGGTTGGCAGCCTTAGCGGCTCACTGGTTTCTGTGGAGTCGAGACGCGGGGCTGGCCCCGGCCTCGAGGGAGCAGGGTGGCAGGGGCGGCAGGGGGTGCCATCCCCTGCTTCGGGGTGGACGTTGAAGGAACAGCGTCCACCGTGTGGTTGGGGTGCAGTGCAGCTGGCACTGCTCCCGCGGTTTTCAGAGGGGACACTGACGGGAGACACACCCCCCCTGGAGGAGTCTGTGTTCCCGCCGATGCCATCACCGGTCGTGCCGGTCCCCTGCGCACGACCTCGGCGTATCCTCCTTTCGAAAGGAAGGAAAAACGTTTTTTTTGCCTCATGGTACGAGATATTTTCTGTGGTCTTTAGAGTTAGTATTTCCTTCTCTTCCTTCCACTTCGGACAAGAGCGCGAGTAAGCTGGATGACGACCATCACAGTTGACGCATCTCGGTTCACCTTCGCAAGTGTCGGCAACATGCTCCTTACTGGAGCACTTCGCGCAAGTGTCACTTCCTCGGCAGCTCCGTGACCCATGGCCGAACCTTTGACACTTAAAACACCGCTGAGGGTTCGGCACATAGGGGCGAACACGGCACCGGAGGTAACCTGCCTTTATGGTCTCTGGGAGCGTCGTGGCATCAAAGGTCAGTATAACATGCCTTGTTTTTCGCTCCACTCCCTCACGACGAAGGGTGATGCGTCGAGCAGCTACTACTCCTTGGTCTGCAAGGCCGTTGACGAGTTCTTCCTCAGAGGAGTCCATTAGGTCATCTTCTGAAATAACTCCTTGAACTGTATTAAGTTTGCGGTGTGGAGTAACATTTACTTTATAGTCCGACACAGCATTGAGTGAAAGAAGGGCATCACTTTGTTTTTTGGTATTGATCTCAACAAGTAGGTCACCAGACGCCATCTTTTTTGCAGAGTAATCTTTTCCAACTATTCCTTCCAGTACCTTAGCGACCAGGAAGGGGACAGTTTAGCCAGTGGTTTTTCTTCTTCAGAATGCAATACCAGGAATTTCGGAAATTTTTCGAGTTCTAGGGATGTTTCACGAGTGACTTGAGCTTCGGTGCGACCTCTTTTCAGAGGCCGATCAAGGAAGGTTTTGTTGCGCTGACCCATATGAGATGGGAGGAAATTTCAGTGCCCGGTGCACCGCCCACCACGGAGCCAACAAGGGGTAGGTAATGTGCCATAGCAAGATGGGCTTGGCTGACACAATTACTCTACCAGTGCTGCCCGGGCACTATACCCTAGTGTGGTTGCAGGGACAGGACCTGTTTCCACTCAAGGTTGGCCCTTGCCGCGCTAAGAAGGTGAAAAAGGAAGAAGAGAGTGTAGAAGAAAAGAGAAAGAGGGTGGGAGGAAAAGTGAAAGAAGGAAGAAGAGGGTAGAAGAGGCGACTGACTGATCATCCTGGTCGGGCCAAGCCAGGACACCCGTCTACGAGAAGCAGGGGCCGAAGCGGTGTATTGCCTCACCCGGGGGTCCCGAAGGGTCCAAACACACCCCGGGTTCAGCTCAACCACCAGGGTCCCCTTTTCCCCGGACACGGGTTAAGCCACGCACAGCCAGGCGTGGGTGGGTAAACCCACATAGCTCGGGGTTCGCGGTGGCGCCACTCACCAAGCACCTACCAAGGCAGGTGCCCCCTGCGTGCGGGTATGGTGGCCCACGTAGCTGGGGTCCGTGGAGGCGCCACTCTCCAAACACCTTCTTTCACAGGTGCCCCCTGCGGGGTCCTAAACAACAAGTTACATGTAAGGCGTGACTGTGCACCAAAAACATACCCAAAAACACAAAAATGGAAGAATACTGAATTCCGAACAAAGCAGCAGAGTGCCGCACCTAAGGCATGTTCTAAAGGCTTTTTCTTCTCTTGCACACGGTGCTGATGACAACTGTAGAGCTATCTTGCATCATGGTCTAAATGGAATCATTCAATTTTCATAGTTCTCGCTTCCTAAACATTTATTAGTTATTTATATGGACATCTTTGATTAAACATTACAGTGATCCTACTATGAGTTATGAAGGATTTTGTTTCGGTGGGGGGGGGGGGGGGGGGAGTGTCCCAGCACTATGGAAGATATCGGGGGGGGGGGGGGGCCCCATGCCCCCCCCCCCCCCCTTGGCTGGAAGTTGTATTTACCAAGCTTAAACAAAAGACTGCGCTGCACTTCACGGCACAGTGGCCTCTCTTCCTCCAGCTCGTTCCTCAGGGCTGAGTTTTCGCCTCGTAGCACCCAGTTTCTCTTTTGGCCTCCCACAGTTCTGCGGCTGGCACAAGGTCCTCTGCAAAAGAGATAGTTTAAAGCATGAGGCAACATTAATACTCGTGAAACATTGTGCACCTTGTTGTACTAGCTGCCAAATTCAGCAATTATCCAACCTGCAGAGATATGTGCATGAAAAAAGCTGTTCATAGACTGTGCGCTACACCAACTTGTAGTGACGTTGGATTAGTATCAAAAGATGGCGGCAGTCTTTCTGCTTTTGTGGGTTTGTTTTTCATTATGAAAAGCGATGGCAGCAGCATTTAGTCAGTGTGGACGTCCTGACGTTGCAATCATAGATATCTTTTTGCACCGAGGAGGGAGGGAAAAATAGCTATAATGGAAACTTTTGGAGCCTTCAGCGGATGACGAGAGTGACTCCCGACAGCAGTTTTGAGTCAGAATCAGAACAACATACTTCTCACCTAAGCAACACCCGAACACCATGAGTCGAAGCGCGTACGAAGCGTTTTACCAGAAATTCAAGAAATTTCTTTGGCCCTTTGAAGTGACCGCATAAATCAGCTTGATAGTATTCCGAACAACAATTACTGCGCGCCTGAGGATGGTGGATAAAAAAATCAAACCCACCTGAGTCACAGGATAAAGAAAAAAAAAAGGGAAATTGTTTCTTGTTATAAGAACATTCTGCATAAGCCCTTTTTTTTTTTTTTGCGAAACCACCAAACATTACTCTGGGCACACTGTGGCATTCATTATGACTGAAAAATGTGTGCAATGGAAGAGAAATATGTACGCCTTTCCATCTGAGTAGCTGTCCGACTGGGGCATACAGGACGCTGACGTGTCCGCCGCCATTAGGTGGCTTTAATTTGGCTAGTTTCGGTTTCAACATGCTCGCAGCTGTGTTGACATAATCGCTAGATTTTATGATCAGATGTATTCATTGTAAACAAAACAACTAATAAGACAAGCGAACCGAGTTATGTTCACGCCTGCTACGTTGCCTAAATTCGGAAATTGTTGATGTGGATGTCTCATGAAGTCATGGCGCATCGACAGTGTCTGGGGGATCCACAATGTTTTAGGGCGTGCCCACTAGCATAACCGAAATAATGGACTCGTACGTTGATGCATTGATGCATTAGGTAAAACACTTGACTAAAGGTTTGCGGAATCTCGAAGAACAGATAAGCTCACTGCTTAACTGAATGAGTCTTGAAGACATCAATGTTTCGTTTTTAACTTCGCAGGCATAAAAGTTTACAACGACACGTTATAAGTCTAAAGGAGGGCTGTATTATTTTGCCCTGATATTTTTCTTAGAGCTACACACGGTTTTTGTAAAAGTATCTTGGTATATGGCGCCGAAAGAGGTTGCTTTCGGCAAGTGTAGATGAGGTCGGACTCCGGCCATGGCCCACGGGTGCATGAGTAAACAGGCCTTTATTCATTTGTAGATTCACTAGTGAATTTTGCTGTCGCTCGGCAGCTGAAAGCAACTTTCCCGATCACTGGGCACTCAGGTGATTCCAATACACAATAGGATTCTGTTTAGCTTCACGTTCAGAACCTCACTCTAGGTGCTTACAGGGGGTGCTTTATACATGAGAGCAAATTGTCCGATGTCGACTCTGATAACTTCAAAATATCAGATAAAAGACGAGTTATGAGTTCGTTATTTAATTCTTATCAAGTTCACGGTAGATAGTTAAAGGGCACTGACACATCAAAATCATATTTTTTTTATTATCCGAAACGATTGAAAACGATGCCGGGACATTACCCTCAAAATTCGAAACTTTAAAATTCAGTATTTGTGAATTAAAAAAACTATTTCCAAATGCCGAATTGAAGTTCCCGCGCGATCCGCGCCAGTGCAGTGAGTCAAATTTGCGGTCTCCTGCGACTCGACTTTTTTTCGGACCTCCGCTCCACGACCTCTATTTATTCGTCCGTTTCAGACACCAGATGGCGCGCGGCTCGCGACGTGGTTGAACGCGCGAATTCTAGATTGCGCCAGTATCGAAGCGTGAAAAGGCCCGCGTTAAGGGTGTCCAAACAGGACACTACAAAACGCACGACTCCGACAAATCGTGAAAATTGAAGCGGACGCCTCACGCTTCAATTTTCACGATTTGTCGGAGTCGTGCGTTTTGTAGTGTCCTGTTTGGACACCCTTTAGCCGCTGCGTGAAATAGATCCCCGAAACGTGTCGTGTGACGCTGTTCTCCGGCGGAGGAAGTTTCTCCCTCCTTCGCGCGCGCTTGGTATGTCTCTTGTCAGTCAGCTCAGTGTGGCCGAGTCCGCCTCTGCGCTGTGTGTTGCAGTGCGTGGCGCTCGTTTCTGTTCGGAGGTGGGATTAAAAATGTCGGTTCCCTTTTTTACGACGCTCGTTTCTATAGCTTGGGTTTTTATTTCAAGTGACGTACAGTACCGCCTTTTCGAAATCGTATACTTTGCGGTGAGCGATGATGAGAGTCATGTTAGCATTTTATTTGGTCAGCACTACACGTTGAATGAAGACCTTGGGCGGCGACGTAAACATGTGTTGCTCCCCAAATTGTGTCCAAGGTGCGCTGTGACAAATGGAAATGAGATTGAAGGCGTGCGACCGTCGGTTGGTAATTGCGTGCGTTAGATTCACCTATTCAGTCTAACCATTTTTGCCAATGTCTTATCTGTTTCGACAAATGACATGGTCGAGTCTATTGATAACCTTAGGTAGACTGCACCTACCTACGGAGTGTGCGGGCTTCAGATAAATTTGCTTCGTAATTGTGTGAATTAATAACTGTTTTATCTTTTCTGTACTCGGTGCTATGCAAAAATCGCTGAGATGTTATGGTAGTGTTGTGTGGCGGCGTTTTGCACGCTGACTCGCTATTGCATTCTCTGTGCACAGTACGTGTTCAGATGAAATATGCCAAATCGTATTTCCGATCGATATGATAGATTTACTTTGCTACAGTGTTAATTATATTTTCCTGATTTAAACTGGTCCGTCCCTGGTCTGAGCCTAAGTCAAAATTCGAGAGTGCACACGGACTTGGCGTCGTAACAGCCGTAATGCGCAGAAAGAATTAGTACAATGAAAGAAAAACAAAAGAATACGAGGCGGCTCGGTGTTATCGAAGTAATGAGTATACAAAAGATGCCATCGTACGTTTTTTTTGCGTGTCTATGACTACAACTTGCATCGTTTTAAACAATAAAAAAAAATACGACCTTTGGGTTGTCAGTGCCCCTTTAATATAAACTGCAGCTCTTCGGAAACAGAAAAGCCTGTTGTATTGAGGAACTATTCCTAGTGTTTCATATAGCTTGAGATCTGAAGCCACGCAATGGCGGCCGCGTCACAAGATTTCAAATCAAATCAAATCAAATCAAGTTCATTTCGTTGTCACATTTTACATGACAACAGGGACTCGGTCAAAAAGCTGCTAAAGAGCAGCTTGACAAAGGTCCCAGCCCCCGTGCAGTTCGCGACAGTTTTAAACACAATTTAACAACTAAAAATTGGACAACAACTACACAGTGTACAGAGACGAGTAGAAACCAATGCAAAAGCCTGATTTATACAATACTAGATTTAATGCAAACATATAAACGAAAAATACACAGGCTAGTGAAAAACACGACTAATTAAAGCAATGATACAATCGTGCATAAAATAATACATCGTATTCATAACAAAAACATCAGAAGTATTCAAAAATCGCATAGAAAAGTAAGTTCTTTTAATTACCTATGTGATAGGAATTCTAAATGTCGACCCTTTCTATACAAACTATTTAACATGGTGGACAGTCTGAAATGAAGCGTCTGATTTAGGCATTTTGTATGCGTTGAGCGAATCATGCAGGGCTCATTTTGTCTTAGGTTGCGTAGGATGATGCGATGTTTCAGGTTGGCTAGTTTAATAAAATGAACATTATTGTGCTGAACAGCCCTGTGATACGCTTACAGAAGCTTGTAAGCATACATTTGCTCGACGGTTTTTACATTTAGGAATTTAAATGGTGGTTTACTGGGATGAAGAAATGGAGTTCCTGAAATTGCACGTACTGCCTTCTTTTGTAATAGATGCAACTTATTTAGATTACTTTTTGCTGTGGTGCCCCATATCAGGTTCCAGTAATTTAAGTGAGAACTAACTAACGTATTATATATAGTTAATTAATTCGAGTAGGAAGTAAACTTTTAAATTTTGTGATTAGGCTACATTTTTAGATATTTTTGCTTGCACATAGTCTATGTGCGCGTTCCAGCTCATATCATGAGAAAACAACACACCCAGGTCACATCGGTGCTGCCAAGATGGCAGCACCGATGATGGCGCATGAAAAGGTTATAGGCAAACCTTCATTTTGCCAGCACAAATGCCACAGCAGCCAAAAACAACTTTTCGTATTTAGTTTTGCTTAGGTGAACTATTCTGTTAGTTTTTCAGAAAGCTTCCACCAGCTTATTATACTTCCGTGCTACATCCCATTGGAATCTATAAAGAAACCATTCTATGCAGTCACTTCAAAGAGCTAACAGGGTATTGTGAACTAACTGTGCAGTGTAAGCAGTGTAAATAAACAGGTTTACCGTTTGCCTTATTTATTTTTATTGTAAAACGTGTATAGAAGGAAGACAGTCGTACCAAAAGTAGCTCGGGTCTAGGGGAAAAGCTCGAATTGAGGACGGCCCAGAAACAAGCACAGCGAGCAATAGCCAGAAGTTAAAGGCCAAATATTTTCGCACAATTTTCAAAGATGCTTTCATTTGTATCAAAAATCAAGCGTGAGTGGGTCAGGCAACATTCGCTTCTTTTGTCCATAACTGTGGCATGTATATTTCATTGGACCACCACAGCTTATAGATGACTAAACGGTGTTCAAGTAGTCCTGTTACGGAGATTCAGAAAGTTGCACTACAATCTTTTAAGCATAAGATGCTTCTAGCTACCATTGTCACCAAACCGATAAAGTATCTCCTTAGAAATTCACTTCGCAACCCATCATAAAACTTAATCAAAGTCTCTATCGAAAGAGCTCGTACTCGTGCAACTCGACCGGATAGGCTATACGCACGGCGCCAGACAGATGGATGGACGGATACGCCTGAAGCCTTTGATTCGGGCGGCGACTTGCGCACCTGCCGGTGGCGCCAACTGCATCGACCGATTTTGTTGCTTGGGCCATATAGCGGTGGGTTTGAAAACCAATGTGTTTAGTCGCTCGACATGTCGACACGCTCTTTGCTGCCGACTTCGTCATGAACTTCTACTCGATTGCTACGCTGGTAAGGCTGCAGGGCCAGGCGGTGCGTGGCTATACTCCGTTTCACTTTAACTGCGAGCACTGCACAAGCTACAAAGCGAGCTCCGTGATTTCAACAAGCGCTCTCGTGCAGTGCACGCGTCGTTCAGGGCAGCGTGCTCGCGCTTGTAGGTTCGGTTGCGCTCGGACATATGCTCGCACGCCACTGCCGATTTTAGAGGGAGGAGAGGGGGAGCGGCCTTAGCACAAAATGATGACGCCAACGACAGCATTTAAGCGCGAAACACATGTACGACGAAACCATCTGATCCGACGTGCGAACTGCCGGAATGACCTTCGGGGGAGAAGGTTTTCGTGGCACCGGAGAGCGTTGAAACCCTCGCCTCCGACCGTCGTATTGCCTGATCGGACGTCGGATCGGACGGTTTCGTCATACATGTGTTTCGCGCTTTAAAGAGCACGCACGATCGCCGAACCGACTCAAACCGACGACAGCATTTAAAGAGCACGCACGATCGCCCTCAAGTTCGAAACGTGCGTGATACTTCTAGCGCGCTCGTATGGATCTTTTTGTGTATGTTTTTTTTCTTCATTTTCTAACAAGTACGTCAACATGCTCGTCTAACTTTCCACACAAACCCCGTGACTCTGAGCCGAGTCACTCCATCGGATTTGCTATGCATGCCAGCTTAGGATATCCATGCCGAACTAAACAAAACTTATAAAATGGCACGAACGCGAGAGCATAACTGTACTGATTGCTTGCTTTGCATGAGTGAACGGGCACAGAAACCGCTTTTGGAAACCACGCCCGTACCTTTGCTAACTCTGCAGCCAACAAGCACGCCGCGGCGCGCTTGACGGAACTACATCCCCCTGGAAAATTTGTCTGTGAAATCTCCGGGCCCCAGTGCACCGAAGGACGGAGAGTTTGATGTGATAACGCCGGTTTGGTGTTTGCTTCGAGTGAAGAGCACCGGAAGCGTGCAGGGCCCGTTTCTTATAATATATTTTCCTACGAGCGTGAAGCTGTTAAGGTGCAAACCCACCGTGCATGACGTTTTGGTGCTTTTTTGACGGCTTACAACTTTCTTGCTATATCTTACAATTATAAATTGAATGTCAAATTAAAGAGCTGTTTTTCAAAAGTACATTAGTGTCTTGATAATACGATTACATTTAGTTGTTAGTTAATTATTCACCTTTTAATAGACCACAGTCTCTAATATTAAAAAAAACAATATTTCTCGAGTTATAACGTCCCATCGTCCACGATATTTTACGTGAGCGTTCGGCTGGATGTAATAAATTAAAAAAGTAAGCAACGAACTGTACAGATAATATATAGTTTAAAATAAAAAAATAAAGTTTAAAATGGTAATATTTTATGGCGCTATAAAAACGGAATCACGTCAACTAATCAAAATAACGAGACATTAAATTATGAAGCATGCTTCGATATTACATTTTCCAGAACTTCCATATTGATATATTACACGCTAAGAATGTTATGAGACCTCAAACGTTTCCCATTCAGTTACGACAAATTGTAGTTTCTTAATATAAAATACAGATGGCGACACGTGTTCAAGAACAACTTGATGTGCATTTTCCGTCGTGTGCCGCTTGGAACGCCACGTGAAAGACAGAAAAAGCGCCAGATGTCAGAGTGTCAGATGCCTGGATGCCCGCAGTGAGCGAGCCAGAGATGTCAGAACAACAAGCGCGAGGCTGCGGGTGCACCACAGCTACTTTTGCACGCGTTCTACTGTGCGTCGGTACACACGCCCGATGCGATCCAAATGAAATGGGCGCCATGAAATGCATTCTGCCATTTCAGATTCCGCCACGTATGCGAAAACATTTTAATGTTTTTATCATTTGCAAAAATCATTTCCGCAATCAAACTATGCTTGTCGGAATGGTTTGACTATATTTTGTTTAAAAACCACCTCGGTGGCTTTTAACTGGCAATAATATTAAAACAAAACACAAAACATTAAATCGTCTCAGTACAGTTACGGTGTCTCGGAGCCAACGCGCTAGCCCATGTCATGTGTCCATATTTGTCGGGTTTAAATATCGGCCGAGGTGCCCGCAATCCGCCGGAGGCCAATCTGAGATTTCGGTTGAACATCAAAAGATCTCCAGTTGGTCAAAATTAACCCACAATTTTTTTTTTATTGGGGCGTGTTAACTGATTTTTGTTGGTTTGGCTTGTGAAACCCTAAGATATGAATATTTGCTTTGCTTTACCTTAGTTCGGAGCGCAGCCAACGCTACGAGTTGATGAAGCCACTGAAGCAGCGCCAAGAGCGCGAGGTTAAGCTGTTCGTTCTCTTTCTGTGCCTATGCGGTCGGGCTAAACTAGAGGCACTAAATAAGCTACGCTTCATACACATCTTGGTGTTTAAAATGATGGTCGTCAGTTACCTGAAGCTTTATCTGAAATCACAGGAAACGCTTTTCCGTCCTCCACAAATGTTTAAACAGTTCGTGACAAAGCAAAGCAATATTACGTGAGCTTCCTGACACCGCACTTTTGCGGGGAATCGCACCTATCAATCATGACGATCGGCAGTTGCGTTTAATTTGTTACTAACCACCAAGATGGCGGCGCCCACAAAAATATCGGGGGAAAAAGCGCTTATACTCTAAGCGTAGCTCATTTGGTTTAGCTCACAGGCTAAACAAGTACGGTGAGGGATCGTTGGCCGAGTGTGTTGTGGCACCACCGATCAGAGCACGTGGACAAATGCTCGAGCGCGAGCTCCGTTCAAAGCACGGAGCTCACGCTGCAGAGCCTGTAGGGACCTGTGCCACACGGGCAACTCGAATGCCATTTACAACGAATGACATTTTTGTGATCGGCGAATCAGCTCGCAATCTGTCACGCGTGGAATGCGCTACGCGCGCGCTGATTGGCCGTCCGCTCAAATGTCATTCGTTGTAAATGGCATTCGAGTTGCCCGTGTGGCACGGGTATAAATCTCCTCGATGTGTTTGCGTTGATTTTCGAAAACCTTAAAGATGCCAGTGCACGAGGCCCGTATCTCGAGCGGCCCTTGGAGGCAAATGGCGGCGCAGCATTAAAATGATGGTCCTTGAAAGCCAATGGCGGCGGAGCACCCGCTCGTGGCACGTGTCTTGCGCGTTTCCACAACAATGGTTGGCGGTACTTGTAAAAAAACGCCTTTATCAAGGGGCTTTAGCAAGGACACTGGGTTCAGTCGGCCATCTACATCCTACCGTCATGCGATCGTGTACCACATATACTGCGTAATGCACGTTAAAGATCCCGAGCTAACAGTTGTACTGCACTTTTATAACCTTCAACGGGTAATAATGTCGCCCTACGACAGTGCTTCTCTCTAAGAAACTAACGACTAATTTTGGATGCGCCGTTACATGCATTTTTAATGTGTGTTCGCGTTTTTGTTTTGTCTACATCTTGATTATGGGATTCTCACTTATGATGAAACAGACTATAGTTGTCGGACTTCTGGAAAAAAAATATATAACTAAGAAAATGGCACGTGAACGCAAAAAGACAAAAAAACACAACCACACAAACGCACGCGCGCGCGCGCACACACCAAACACAGGCGCATCTAGTAAAAATAGTTGAAATAATAGAATAGATTATAATTGTGTCTTGAAAGTTTGAGCGCACCAAAAGCTAATAAGCGAGCTCGATGCTTTGGATGGTGCGCTTGTTCACTGGATGTATAGTTCAGGGCAGTATGCTCGTACTTGTATGTTCCGCTTCACTCGCAGGATAAAACAGATGCTTTATTGGTAATGTATTTAGTGAAACAAAGCTTACTTCTGTATATGTGCAGTGCCCTCAGTTTTCGCGTCATTAAATGCTTGTTTATCAGTGTTTTCGTTTCCCACTGTGATTTAGTTCGTGCTCTTCTGTGTGCTACATGCACTAGAGACCAAGGTAATTCAGGAGCATTCTATCGCGGATTGTAAAAAAACCGATGCAACTTGCCATGTGTGCCACAATCAATACAAAATATTCTAAGCTTCACATCTGACCGCTTGCATCAGTAAACATTGTTGTTTCTCAAGAACAATTGCGATTGTATGAAATCACGTGGAAAAACTCGTTCTAAGCACGTGACCGTTGGCATGCAGTGAATACTCATCATCGGCGCCAAGATGATTGGTAGCTGTCAGCAGGTGGAGATTTTCTATCAGCCCAGAGTTAGAATGTTTCCTTCTTTCTTTGTAAGCAATCAGGAGACAACTTACACCGAATCTGAGGGTAATAAGTACTATGAGCATTCGAACATAATGGCATGAGCAGAATATGTGTACATGCACATATACTGCCTTTGATGCAGTCTTAACTTTCGATACGCTCACCGCTAGTGTAAAATGTAGATTTGTTTCAGTCTTAATCAGCGTACCATGTGCGTGCTTACACTATATTTTATACAACGTCAAAATCTACCCGTTTGCATCTTTTTTCATTTTTGCACACCACTACTTGCGCGCAAAAATCACCAAATTATCACTGGTATAGGGTGTCGCAAAAAAAAATACATTTTTTTTACTGCAAAAATAAACTACGCATCGCCTAAAGCTCATTCTGCGCTCAAAGGTAGCACTAGGTCACAACCAGATGCCAAAGTTTCATCCCGAACGGACACCTTATTCAAAAGTTATAGGTGATTTTCTGAAAATTTTAATGGAGAAATGGAGCCAACTTTTGCCCGTTTTCGGTTTCTGGCGCCATAGACTTCCATGTATTCGAAAACTACGTCGGCCGCCATTTTCCCATTGAACTTTTTAGAAAATCACTCATAACTTTTGAATAAGGTAGCGGATCGGGCTGAAACTTTGACATCTGGTTGCGACCTTTAGCACTACAGTGGGCAAAGAATGAGCGTTCGGTGATACCTAGTTTATTCTTGCGGTAAAAAAAAAATATTTTTTTGTTTTGTGAAACCCTGTAGATTGCCTAAACTATGTGCAAAAGCTATCCGCAGACCCAGAATCTTTGCCTGGCTAGTCGTTGCATTTATCACTGTATTCGTATTAAAATTAATTCGTATCATTTATTGCTGTGAGTTAATTTTTAACCTCGGCATTTTTTTATTATGACTCCCGCGCCAGTCCTACTTTGGATTTACCAAGCTCCACATCTAAACCCGAGTGTCATTTTTTGTGTTTTCTAGTCTCGTGGTTTTGGTGAAAATAAACACCCAGCCACCTAAATAAAACACATGACCAACCCCCCCCCCCCCCCCAAAAAAAAATGTATATATATATATATATATATATATATATATATATATATATATATATTATTTATTTTTTAGGTAGTTAATTTTTCAAGCTAGAATTTGGAAACCCAAGTCTATCAGGTCATCACGTTTTCCTGGAAATCCATAAAGAGCCAAACACATGCACGACAAAAGGGCCGGCCCGTCATATTGCCGCCCGCAGAGTCGAAAAAGCAACGCTCGGTCACCGACTTCTAGAAGCTTCGCGTTCATTCTCGCACCAGACGTAGCTTTCCACCTGCTTTCTTGTTCTCGAAAGTGCCAGGTCATCCTCGCCCCGAGCGCGCGACGCTCGAACCTTCTTTGCCGAGCTTTCGAGATGATGACGCACTGTAGTAGATAAGCAGCTGCCAGCGACCTTGTCGAGTCAGTCTCGCTCTCGCTCTCTGTTACGTTGCCGAATCGCCGCCTGCTTTTCTGTTGCCTCGACGCTCTTTCTTTACTTTTTTTGTTTGGCACAAGTTCGCCGATTAAACCTTTATTTTTCAGTTCACTGTTCGTCCTCTCGTCACCTTCATTCGTGTAAATATAAACTTAAAGGTGTCATGAAACGATTTTCCTACTTCTTCCTCCTTAGCTTTAATCCTCAACTCAAATGCGAATTGTGAAATCACGACGTCGTGACATTCTTCGGCACCGGTGCGATGACTTCTAGCTTCCACCGTGCTTTTTATGGACACCACAGAACTTGTCATTTCCCAATGACGATAAGTTCCGTCAGGGCACTCATTGGCCACGAATGCGAATCCAAATATTCGTCCACGGATTGATTGTTGACGAGCGAATACGTCCGAGTGACGCAGTTCTCGTGTCCAATGCGTGAGCTGGGCTCGGCTGACGTCAGTTTGGCACCGCTGACGCGCTTTGGGAACCGCGGATGTATCATAGTGAAAAGGTGGAGAGCTTTTGAAGGAAAGAAGGTACAAAATAGTCCGCTATATTTTCAAATGTTTGTGGCGAAAAGCTGGCTTTTGACTTTCTAACCTCTTTCTCTTGGCTGACTAAACGATATGCGATTAGTAAAGTCCCCATTTAAAATCATTCATCCCAGCCCAAAATTCGTTTCATGGCCCCTTTAACCACATTGAAATATGTGTAATTGACCTATGAAATCTCCGATAACGGCGCACAGGCAATTTTATATATTTTAACGCGTCGGTGGTTTGTTGTGCGTGTGTCTCGCCATTTGGCTCAGGACTGTTTTCGCGTTTTGTTTTGCCCACATTTGCTGGAGAGGTGAGCTCGGAGCGTAGGCAACTGGCCCCCTTGCACGAGAACTGGCGCAGCCGTGCGCGTTCCAAAGAAAGCTCGTGCAGAGAAAAACAAGCAGGGACCAGGGATGCATTCAAGATATAGAAAAATATCCCACTGTATCGAAGCGCCACCACACACGATTTCTCGCCTTGATGTACAGGCCTGGAAGGCGATCCCACCGCGATCTGTTGGTTCAGAATCACACTAACCAAGGGTGGGGTTGCACCTTAAGCGCGAATGGAGGTTTTTGACGTCATTTTCATTGCGTGTGCAATGAAAACCGGCGGCTGCTGGCTCGTGGAAAGAACGTGCGCCACTTATTATGGACACTAAATTCTTTGGTTCAGTATCCCTTTAAAATCCCCTAAGATATGCATGTCAGAAATGGCACGCGGACGGAGATGATTAAAGAAAAATACTCGCTCGTTGACATTACTTGGGGCATACACGCAAACTGTCATCAACCTTGAGTCTAAAGCTGGGGCCACACTGCTTATACATCCTACAAAAAAAACAGTCTGCAAACCGCAATGTCCCCGGCTCGAATGCCGCGTGTCCAAGTTTCTCCTTGAACTCATTGCCACGCTGCATTGTAAGCACGAATCTCGCGGTGACTCTCGTTCCAATCTGTTTGCAAACTGTATTTTTTTTGTCGGTTGTATAAGCTTTACGTCTCGAAATTGCACAGAAAAAAACGGCCGCAAAGGTCAGTTTTTATTATTAAATTGGACATGTTCGCCGACGGTCTCGCAAAAATAAAACAGCCCCTTGAAAAACCCACCGCCTGGCTTACACAAACTTCATAGTTGTTTAAAAACAGACGCAACGCGTGCTCAACCAGTTGTCCTCGGTTGACAGTTTTGTTTTCTGAATTGACAGAATGCAATATCCACGTACTCAAGCAAACGTTATACCTGGTAGTGATGTTTCCTAGAATTAAACCCTCTAACGTTTAGACTTTTAGAGTAGCAAAGCGTAAACCCTCGACTATTTCGTCCAGTGTGAACAAGCTCGAGAGCACTGTGACAATGATGCCTCTATAGCCGGTGACAGGTCAAGAGCCAAAATGGAAGCTCCTCTTGACCCCTTCCACTTCAGCAGAGCGATTGCTGGAGAGAAGGTCGCCTCCTCTCCAGCGTTCGCTCTTCTATAGTGTAAAGATGTGCGTGACCTGTCACCGACTTTAGAGGAGTCAGGCGCTTACTGGCACTGAGAGTGATGGAAGGTGCGTCCTGTTTTCTCTTGCCGTCCTTGACTTTCATCGATGGGCTGGTGTCCATGTGGCCTGCTTCGCTTTGACCCTGGTCCCTTTGGCTCGTCCTCACTTGGGTTGACCTGCGAGAGTGGGCCCTCTGCAGTCGTTGACTCTTTTTGACTGACCGATGGTGTCGCGCTGCTAGTTTCTCGCGGGGCGGTTCCCGCCTTTGTGGCCGACGTGCTGCCGCCAGCTGGTTCTTCGGTCCGCTTAGCACCGGTCGCTTTCGAGTCGGCTGGACTCAGGGAAGCGTTGTCGGGGTGTCCTATCGCCGGGAGGTCACCAGCCACGTCCGCAACCTCTGAGACGTCCATCGGCAGGCCTTGGTTGGCGCCTCTGCTTTGTCGCCGGTGCCTCTTAACGCGGTTGCGTACGTGGAAAAGCACTCTCTGCTCTCGTAGCCAAAACTGTTATATCAGGAGCACTTCGGAGTGCAGCACTGCTTTCGACTGTGACCCACTTTTTTGCAGCGTAAGCATTTGGGCGGCATGCCGGGCACCAGTAAGAGGGACTAAACGCCATACACCTTGATCATGTGAGGAAGGTCGCAGAAGCCACCGTGTCGTGCAGAGTGAGACATCCTTCACTGTTCAGAGTCTCCATGTTTTCCGTTCCCGGTGCTAACTACTTCTCCCTCGTGATGGTTCGTAGCTTGCCGTACGATTCCAGGGATGCAGCGACGCGCCTGTCTTCCAGGTACGTGGGAAGCTAGAACAGTTTCACCTTGACATTTTACAACTTAGTGTTTATCACGAGGCATTGTTGCCCCTTTTACCTTGTGCTGTGCTGCTTCCTTCAACCTTTTTGTGGTCGCTATGCTTGCTCACAATTCATATGTTGCTCACTTGGTATTGTCCAATTGTCCAAAAACGTCGTCGACACCACTTCATTGGTGTCGACGACGTCTTTCAAGCCATCGAAGTCGATGGCTCAGTGCGGCCTGCCCGCTAGTTCCGCATGCAGGAAAACAAAGTAGGAGCACATCTTAACGCCGCGGGAAAAAACGTGGCAATAAAACACGATAATCATCGGTGCCGCCTACTGCGGCATCGCTACTTCCACGGCTCATGAAATTCGATAACGCGCCGTTATCAGAGCGCAGTTTCCGCCGTCCGCTCTCTTGTACTAGCGCGAGGTTGCTTCTTTCCTTTGGGAACTACAGTGAAACCCGTTTAGAACGAACCTAGGTATAGCGAATTATTGTCAATATCGAACTCACGGAAATTTTAAATAAAAATGCATGTAGAAAGTGTTTCTTATAACGAACAACAGATTGGCCATATCAAACATTTTCCCCACGGGAAGGTTTCCAAAAACGCGGAAACAGTCGTCTTCTGGCCTGTCCTCCCGCCCCCCCCCCCCCCCAAAAAAAAAAGAAAAGTAGGAAAGAAAGAAAGTTCCAAAAGCTCCAGTTGCGAACATAATTGCGCGAAGAGAAGCGATTCAGAAGGGGAGAAAGCTAGAAAATAAACTCTGTATGGACGCACAAAAAAAAAACCTTTTCATCAAAAAAACGGTTGCCCACGAAGAGAAGCGATTCAGAAAAAAAGATATGCCTAAAAAAAGAACTTTGCACGCATGCAAAAGAGAAAAAAAAATATATCTTTCCAGCGCGTTGTTACAAGGCAGAAGCGAAGAGATATGAGAAAGTAAAAGAAGCTCTCGCCTTTCAACGAACGCATCGTGGAAGTTCGTTGTAAATGTTTTTTTCTATATCGAATTACTTGCTATATCGAACTGATCGTAGCGTTTTCTGCTGTTTGTTATGAACGGGTTTGACTGTACTGTGGGAATTGGCTTCTGCTCTCGGTACCGGTATGACGCGGGGCGCAAATTCAATAAACAAAAAACAAAACAGGTTTGGATTGGGGGGGGGGAGGAGGGGGATTTGTTGTAACAAAGTTGGAGATATGCAATTGTTTTGTAGCAGTAGCCCCGGTCAAGCCGACTTTTTAACTGTCCCTTAAAATAAACACCGATTGCAAAAAAAAAAAAAAAAAAAACCGAAAAGCCATTTTTAATGTGAATCATAATAAACCCCGAAAACACGAAACCCTGCGAATCGTCTAAGATTTATATCTTCGAAATTCATTTCAAAGCTCGCACAGAATTCGCATTTCTTCAAGCCATTCCCCCAATTTCATATTTATTATTCGCATAGCTAATCTGCATAAAACGGATGTTACTGATATCGAACGGAACGATTTGTTGTTGCCTTTGTTTCCTTTGCTTCTGCATATTAGTCCATTTTTTTCTTTTTTTTTAATTATTGGGTACAGCTCCTCCAATCATGATTTGTTTGTTCACACGTCATAACTTCAGTTTGCTTGTTTTTCCGAGCGGTCTTTTTGAGTCCCATAGGTAAGTTATCTGGGCCTCTCGCTGTACCTGCTAGAACCTTACTCTCTGCCCTGTCCCATTTTCTTCTGGTCGCCTCCATTGTTACACTAGTCTGGTCTTCCTGTGACCTGCTGCTGTCTGCTCTCCTGGTCACCAGATGAAAATGTTCACAGTTAGGAAATTGATTATTTGAATTAGTATTATATAGCTCTAACAATCGCGAAACTTGGTGCAAACAAGTAAGTAGCCTATGAGTATTCCATTTCAAGAATAATATATCAGTTTAATTTCCATGCCCTATTCCTTTTAACCTGAGTTTTTCCCCTTCGTACTGCGTCGTGTACATTAATTATAGTCACAGACTGCACGTCGTAGTGATTATAGATTATGCAGCAATCTGATTGACTGTATCGCGATAATATAAGACAGCGTTTCTACAGCTTTCAATGTACGTAACTTTGGTCCTTATCTCAAGCATGAAAATGTACTACTGCAAACGACATTTTATGTAGTTCATGATACTTAAAGCACGCTATAGAATTTCATCCGTGCTCTATGGTTCGATGAATGATGTTTACAAATTAAAATACATGTGTATGTAGTTATTGATACTTAAAACATGTTATGGAATTTCACCCGTGCTCTACGGTTTAATGAAGGTTGTATACAAATTTATCGGGAAGTTTTCACGCCTGGTTAGAGCGGTGCCGTCTCGTAACCATGCACGTGTAAATCTTTCAGTGAGATATTATTTAACTACAATATTAGATCCTTGCTCGAAAAGTGCAGGTTGCTCCAAAAAAGACTTTTTTTATTTTTTTATTTATTTAAACATACTGCGATCTCTGTGAGGTCATTGCAGGAGTGGAATAAATACAGAAACAAATTAACATTAAAACAATACAACATGCCCTTCAACATAACAGAAATGAAAATGATGACGTCATGCGTTACTGAACCGCGCTAATAAAATCACCATAGGGAAGAATACGTATTTTCCCATCAAGCTTATTTCCAAATTTCAATACTATGTGAAAAACAAAAACTAATATTTAAAGCAGTTAGTACGAGACTTAAAAAGGAACAATATTTAATGAATTAGATCGTCTGGTGCGTGCACTGGTAGAGAGTGAAATATATTTACTTCGCCCTATTCCACAGTCCTCATTAACAATTCTGTGCAACATTTTAATTTTATCAACTGTTCGCCTTCTAAACAAAGGCTCCAGCCCCAGAGACGAAACAGCCGAGGAGGGCGAAAAATTACGGTCATAACTATTCAAAATAAACCTTACAACCTTGGCCTGGATAGATTCAATGAGATTAATGTCTTTTTTTAAAATAAGGATTCCAAACAACAAATCCATACTCCAAGATGGACCTAACAAGGGTCTTATAAGCACAGAGTTTAACCTCTTTAGTAGAGCATTTAAGAGTACGTTTAACATAGCCTAATTTTTTAAGGGCGCGAGAACAAATAAAGTCGACGCGCTTGTTCCATTTGAGGTATGACGTGGAGAAAACAGCTAAGTATTTGAACTCCGTAACCTCATTTAAAATGACATCATCGATGCCATAGCTAAAACTAAAGGGGATCTCTTATTCGTAAATCTCATAAACACAGTCTTATCAAAGTTAATATCTATTTGCCATTTCTTGCTCCAATTAAAAAAAAACGGATAAAGGATTCGTTAAGTAACAGTTCATCATTAGGAGACGAAATGTCATTGTACAGAATGCAGTCATCTGCATAAAGACAATTTTTAACTGGTATGTTTTCTACGACATCATTTATAGATAAAATAAATAAAAGAGGCCCTAACACCGATCCCTCAGGTACACCTGAGCTAACCGAAGCTTCCGAAGAGAAGGTATTCGCAGGTAGCTTTTAATCAATAAATATTTTATTTGCACAGAAACCAAAACAAAAGGGGGGGGGGGGGTGCAGGAGGCGACGAACAATAACTTTCCGCCCAAATTTTGCCCTAGCGGTCCGCACCAAACGCCAAAACTAAAAAATAAAACTTTTTTTTATTTTTTATTGAAAAAAGTGGCCATTGGAGCTTTTGAATACCCGAAAGTGAATAGCGCCAGTTACCAGGACCAAGCGAAAACGGGCCCCAATGTTTCATTGAAAATTTTAGAAAATCACAGAAAAGGAGGTGTCATTTTTTTATTCAGCGTATTAATTTTTATATTGCAGGTTTTCCGGTGCCGAGCAAGCTCAAGACATCATGGGTTCGCGACCGTCAAGCTGCAAATTACTCCACAACAATTAGTAGTTTTTTTTTTTTTTTAACTTGCGTAACTAATCGTTTGTTTCGCATTACTCTGTGGAGGTTCTTTGTGAAGTCTTCTGAGGATTTTTAGTTTCTGTTTCTTTGAATTATTTGCCATTTAAGAATTGTGGATGCTGTACTATTCAAATATGTGTTCTGGTCGTCAAATTCACTAAAGAATGGTCCAATTTTCCATCCCATGAAAAGAGCACCTCATCTCACCTGCTTAATTGTGTACTCTTTTCTTTACAGGCGGAGCAAGGCCAGGGAGCAGTCGGAATAAAGGCCTCTTCGCAAAAATAGCAAAGCAAAAAACGGGAATATTTCGCAATTTGCAGCCGCGGGGTGGCGACCATGAGAAGTACGGCGTGGCGCACACCTTGGTGCATTGTAATAAGTTGGCAAGATGTGCCAATATGTGCTCAATATAATGCTGTATTTAAAAAAATATTGACGTTTCAACATGAGTAACTGCGACAAGATATCATCTACAAAGTTGTACTAAATTCAGTTTTAGTGGCGCCATCTGTCAGCAAAAAGAACTGTTCCTCCCTTGAGCCTCACCCCGTTGCTACTACGTCAAAATAAATAACGAGCACAGCTAGTCCAACTTCCTTAGAACAAGGCTCGCGCATCGCCCTCCCTCTCCCCCTCCTTCCCCTTGCTACTCTCCTCCCCCTTTCTCCACATTATTCAGACCAACCATCAAGGTCGTCATGTCAACCGGATTCTTCCAATCCCCAGTGTGCGTCACTGCGCACGTGATTCCGAGGACTGTGAAAGAGTTGAGAGTGGCGGGAAGGCGCCCAAAACGTCAATTGTTTGACAATTTAAAAGAAGAAAGAAAAAAAAAAGAACTAACGCGCTCATCTTAAATTGTTTTTTTAGTTCCTTTAATCCAGATATAACAGGGGAGAACTACCACACTTATTTGACCGAAGTCCAAACCTTGCTGCACGGCCTCTGTGAGGTGAACCGATGTATAATTGTCTTGAGGTTGGTTCTTTCTTTGGAAACCACATCCCCTGACTTCTGTTCTCGGTACCGGAATGCGTATTTTCAAGTATTTGAGAAACGGTCAAGTGCGTAAGGAAAGGGGGAGGAGGGGGGTGGGGAAGGCTTTTTGTCAGGAATGTATATATATGTAGTTGTTTTATAACGTTTGCCCCAATTAAACCCGATTTCTTGCCTGGTACTGAAAATAAACGCCTAAAAACACCGATTACAAGAACAATTATGGACAAAAAAAAAAAAAAAACGAATACAAAGGGGAAAAAGACGAACACACGAAACCCTATAAAAATAAGTTTTCTTCTTGCGTTTTCTCTCTTGAGAATCCATTTTGAAGATCTCCCAGAATTTGCATTCCTTCTATCGATTCCCCCAAGCTTTATTATCTGCGTAGTTAATCTGCATAAAACTGTTGTTTATGAATATCGAACAATACGACCCGATGTCTTTGTTTCCTTTGCATTTATAGTCTAATGTTTCTTAGTTTCCAATCGTTGGGTACATATCCTACAATAATTCTCCTGCGAATCACGTGTCGCAGCTTCAATTAAGGGCATGTCATCCGAGCCTATTGCTGTACCTGCTGGAACCTTCGTTCTGCCTTGCCCCATTATTTTGTGGTCGCCTCGTTCGTTACACTAGTCTGCTCTTCCTGCGCCCTGCTGCCGTCTGCTCTCCTGGTCATCAGATGAAAATGACCAACATTAGTAAATTGATTATTTAAATTACTAGAGCTTTAACAATCACGAAACTTGGTGCAATTGCCAAGTAAGTAGCCTATGAGAGTTCCATTTAAAAAAAAAATAATCTATCCGTTTAATTTTCACGTTCTTCCTCGTACTACGACGTGCACGTTACCTATTGTCACTGACGGCACGTTGTAGTGATTATAGCTTATGCTGCAAAAAGACTGAATATGGCGCTATAATAGCATGCTCAAGGCTGCGTTTCTTCAGCATTCGGTGAGTATATTATACGTAGCTTGGGTGCTTATTTCAAGCATGAAAACGTACTACCGTATAAGACACTTTATGTAGTTCATGATACTTAAAACACGCTATGGAATTTCACCCGTGCTCTCCGGTTCCGTGAATGATGCACACACATTTGTCGGGAAGTTTTCACGCGAGTGCCTCGTTAGGTCCGTGCCAATTAGTGATCATCCATCTGTTAATATTTTACTGAGATGTAATTTATAATTATAACTACGTGCTCCAAAAGTACTGTGTTCTAAAAAAAAGGATTTACAGGTTGCTTTCAATCAATCAATATCGCATTTGCACAAAAATTCAAAAGAAGGGGGGGAAGGGGGGGGAGAGTGACACAGGAGGCGTGAACGGCTAGCAGATAGGTCTATTACCGTATAATTTTTCTATAATAACCCAATATAGTATGATAAGCCTATTATTTCACCACAAAAATAAACTCGGCATCGACGAACGATCATTTTCCTCCCAAATGTGTCCCTAACGCTCCACACGTGCCGGATGCAAAAAGTAAAAGATAGAAGCGATTTTCTGAATAGTCCAATTGAGAATTTCGGTTCCTGCAGCTCAGGAATAGTCTGGACGGCGCCAGTTATTAGAAACGAAAAAATGGGCCAGATTTTCCCGTTGAAATTTTCAGAGAATCGCAGAAAACCCAGGAAAAAGTGTCACTTTTTACTTCAGTGTATTCATTTTGTATATTTCAGTGGTTTCCCATTCACAAGAAAGCTCAAGACATCATGGGTTCCCGACGGTCCAGCTGCAAATTACTCCAGATCGATTTGCTTTGTTGATTTTAACTTGCGTATATAACTTACCGTGTGTTTTCCATTACTTCATTGGGGTTTTTCGTGAACTCTTCTGAGTATTTTCAGTTTCTGTTTCTTTGAATATTTTTCCACTAAAGAATTGCGGAGAACACCCATTCAAATTATATATCGCTCCTAATCGATTTTACTGAGTAATTCTTCGATTTGAAAACCCATGAAAAAAGCAAATCATGCCACATGTTTAATGGTGTTTTTTTCTTTTTTTTTACAGGTGGAGCAACGTCAGCGAGCAGTCCAACTCAAAGCACCTCAAAAATGTTTTTTAATGAAAACATTAATTGTTGAATTTACATGCTCGTTTGGTGGCGCCCAAGTTCTTGATGCTCATCTCTGTTTCTCGTTTTGAGTTCGGATGATAGAATTACCTCACACATGACTGCAAATTGCTCAGCCGATTTAGTTCAGCCTTTGCACCCTAACTCAAACGCGGGTCTCCATCGGTGGGTCTTAACGACATCCATGTTGTGTCGTAATTTTGTTACTCGCGATTGATTATTTTTGTACGATGCTACAGTGTTCCTCTCAGTTGCATGCAGTGAATTTCTCTTTGTGTTTCAAACTTACAACCTTTTTTTATTCATATATATACTGCGTGCTGTTCTCAGACTCTGCATTTTCATAAACAAAAAACAGTCGAGGCTTGTTTTTAGTCTTGTTCATATGTATAGGAGCAACGTGAACTTCTTTCCAAGAACCACGGCGATCTCCGGGCACTGCGTCCACAGAATCTATCGTAACTTTTCCTTTCACGAAAGCTTAGAACTCTCTTTCTCTCTTCTCTGCAAGAGAGTAACTATTACACGAGATGGCCATTGTCTTGGGTCCGCGTTACTGGTCGTGTGATAAAACGCAGTACAAACACTTATAATTAGAACTTATTAAAAGGAATGTCTAATACAGTAACAATGATTGCCAACTGTAGACAGTTCATTACAATAATCGCCTTCTGCGGGCTGCCATCTCTGCGTACCGGGCTGCGGAAAACGTTCGGGGCATGCGCAGTTGCTTTGTTCTGCGGAATACCAAACGTCGCGCATGCCTTCAGAGCCCCCCGACTTGGCATTTTCTTTTCACCTGGGTGATAAGCGCTAGAAAGGTGTATACTTGAGAAGCGAACGCTCA
Source organism: Ixodes persulcatus (assembly GCA_013358835.2). Lineage (NCBI taxonomy): Eukaryota > Metazoa > Arthropoda > Arachnida > Ixodida > Ixodidae > Ixodes > Ixodes persulcatus. The sequence continues at coordinate 27,395 of JABSTQ010005785.1, forward strand.
GTCTAACTTACGTTGTATTTAGTGGAGACCAGCCGTTGTGTTAGTGCGCCTTTTATTACAGAGGGTGAGCGTCTGTCTTCCTTTGCCGAGACTAAAAGTTTCAATCCTCTCGCTTTTCTCCAGCAGGGTCCTTGTGGAGACCGTATGCTGCGCCGACAGACTGCTTCCGCTGCACCGTCTGCGGTCATTTGTTCTCATCCAAGAAGGTCTTTGAGAGACACCGGAAAAGGAAACACGTCTGTAGAAAGCGCAAGCACCAATGCCAGTATTGCCCGTACTCTGACCATTCCCCGTCAGCTTTGGTGCTCCACGAAAGAATTCACACCGGGGAACGGCCCTTCAAGTGCCATTCGTGCGGGAAAGCCTTTACGCAGAAAAGTAGTTGGAGGAACCACCTGCGAATACACACTGGTGAACGGCCCTTTCGATGTAGTCTTTGCGGAAGAACGTTTGCACAGCGGGGCAATTTAACGACCCACCTAAAAATCCACGTTAGCCAGGTCGCCAGTGCGAAAGCTGGGGTTCCATTCGGTTAACTCAAACCTTTGAGACACTCGCTCTTCTGTTGAACTCAGTTTGGTCACAATTTTCTCGATTTATATTCACTGTTTGTTTGTCATAATTTGAAATGTAGCCCGAAAAGGTTTTATTATAACTAATTTTTGTCTATAGATATTTTCCGCACAATATCAAAAACGGCATTGTACGCAGTGTTGCACGTAATCCAGGCTGTGTCACTCTCTTTTTTTTTTAACCGTCGCAAGAGATTTACGCCGAATGACTTTTTGGCTGTGTTGGTGTTCGTTGCCAGTGTTGGGGTAGAAATTTCAGAGCATATTTGATGCACAACTTCTCACATCAGTATACGTTGTCAGTAACACCCATTGAAACCTCGTTTCTAAAACATTCCCGAAAATTTAGGACGGGAAACTCTAAACACATCTCAAAACACCCGGGCTCAAATTTTGGTAAAGGAATGTGCATTTGAATGTTTTATAAATCTTAAAAGGCGTGCAGGTATATTAGTATGAATGGGAATGCGTTTATAGGCAGACTACAATCTGTTTTGTGTTGTCTTTTCGTGTGATCCCCTTGTAACGGAACGAGGGTGAGTTAACACATAGAACTGGTCCTAATGCAAGTATGAATGGCGAATTGAACAAATCATCCCGAGTACAACGTTCTTGCAGGACTTCATCACTCGTGGACTTTGAAGTACCGCAAGGCTGGGCTTGGGTTTGACATTAAATATTTCATTACGCTGTCAGGTCTGCTGAGTGTCACACTCAGCAGAAGGACAAGAAGCCGCAAGCGCTGCGACTCAATAGGTCTTCTACAGCTATAGCGGAGGAATGACAGTGTTCATCATACCGAAATCGCTAGAGTACGAACATAAGCTCGAGTGTCGCTTCTGTCCGTACTCTAGCAATTTTCTGACCAATCAGATAGGCACGAGAGGACGCACATAAAGAAGATATTATTCAAGTGCGGGACATGGGGAAAGGGATTAACAAAGAAAAATTGTAAGCATTCACCAGATGCTGAACAGGTAGTAAAGCCCTCTGCTCCAACCACAGAAAGACATATTCAGGCAGAAGCCCGGCTTAAAGTATCACCCGAGGGCTCGCGGGGGTAGAACGTCGTTCGAGCACCCCGACGTACAAGCCTTTCAGAAGTCAGCCACGTTGGTTAGGCAAGAAAATATAGTCCAAGGGGTGCACCTGGAGTTCGTAAATACCTGTGCTAGCGAGGTATTTTGCTATCGATTTCAACTCCAACTTGACAAAGTGTTCACCTGCCTGACTGCGTTTTATTACTCATCAGTGTAGATGAGGATTGCTTTGATGTGTCTCCGCATGCATGAACACAATAATGTTCGCTTAAAGGCCGGCGTATAACCAGGGTTGTCTGCAGAGAATAAAATCCTTTTAGTACCCTCCTCTTTTAAACTGCGCGTGGTATATGTTGGCCTTCAAACATCATTGTGGTTCAAGTGAAGATTGTTGTATTACCTGTATAGACCTGACTGGCATCATTAGGCCACATTTTTCACACATGTTCTGTTTAAGTCTAGAGTTTATTTTTTATGCTATGTGTATGTTTTATGCGTAGACTAGATCTAATGTCTCACAACGTTGTGTTTTATTAGTGCTATTATCCTACGAACTTTCAATTACATCTATTTTCAGTTCAGGTGATTTTATGATTATGAACCATGGGAATATTCGTTTAATGACTTCATCGAGGCAGGCAGACAGCTTTTAGTGTCATGTGATGTACAGTAATAGAGAACGCTAGCTGATGCGACCAACATATACCAGTGGATCCGTCTCGAGTCAATAACTAGAACTATTTCCGATAATGAATGAGCGAACCAGAGTGTGACATCACTGCAATCTGAATGTTCCTCAACAAACGAAAGCTGCTTTAGCCGGCGCAGATAGATATTGCGTATGCCAATATATTATGAAGCCATACCCAAGCACGGGCAATTGGTGGCAAGGAGAATGAGGTGATAATTTCAAAGTATCTCCCGATCCCTGAGGGATGACCGAAGATTATTGCTGAGTCACACTGGTGCGGCACTCTCGTCCTCACGTTTTTTCTCGAGCTAGTTCTAGTTCTTGGAGCGGAGTTGCTGGTATTTCCTGGTCGTCACCTTGTGGTTTCAACTGAACTTGTCTGTGACTGCATATGCCATAGGTGATCTTGAATGTCATTTTATGATTGAATTCGGGTAGAACTAACGCTTTATTCTTCATTCCCTTTTGGAAGCTGTGTATTTTGTTTCATTTCCCGGGAGCCTTCTTTTGTATTGTCAACTCTATTAAACTCGACATGAAGTATTGCTTTGTGATTTGAAATGGTTTCGTAACAATAGTGACAGACGGGCCAGTTGGTACACCTTTTGACAAAATGCGACGCAAGACAGGGACAGAGTAAGGGAGACAACACGAAGGCGCTGCTTTCAACTCAATGTTTATTGAAACAACACACACTATTTATACTCCCCATCGGGCTTCTCAAGCAACAATTCAAATTCCTTGTCAGTTAGATGGACTGACGGGGCACTTATGCATCTGTCATCCTCCTGCAATCTAATGTTAAATGAATTGTACAGCTCTCTCGAGATTTTGCTTCTTAGGTTTCCCAGAATTTTTTTTTTCCAGTTCCGGGGCGCAAGGGCATCTGTCGCAGTGAATAGCTAAATTGCCCGAGGGGGAATTTCTTACTGATAGCGCGTGCTCTCTTGCCCCTTCAGTAAGGAATTTCCTCTCGGGCAAGTTAGCTATTCACTGCGAGTGAGGCCCTTGCGCCCCGGAACTGAAAAAAAAAAAAAAGAAAAACACAAAAACTCTGGGAAAGCTAAGAAGCAAAATCTCGAGAGAGCTGTGCGATTCATTTAACATTCGATTGCAGGGGGATGACAGGTGCATAAGTGTCCCGTCAGTCCATCTAACAGACAAGCAATTTGAATTCTTGCTTGAGAAGCCCGATTGGGAGTATAAATAGTGTGTGTTGTTTCAATAAGAATTCAGTTGAAAGTAGCACTTCGTGTTGTCTCCCTTACTCTGTCCCTGTCTTGCGGCGCACTTTGTCAAAAGATTTCGTAACAATTCATTAGTCTGACAGAGTATGGGTCTGCTTATAATTTCATCTGAGACCTCAATCAGGCAAAATTGAATTGCCCTTTTCAAGCAACGCACGTCCAAAGTATTCATTTTTTTAAACCAAATAATGAAGGTGCCAAAAAAAGGTGGCTATGTTTGCGCCCATTTTTAGTTCCGACCTTTTCATTTGGACCATCTCAAGAAGATAATTCATAAAAGTTTCTTTTCTTTGGGAAGCGCCGCATTTTACCCGTTCTCGCTACATCCTTCCCGTTTCTAAAAAAAATAAAAAGGGCCACTTTGAGGGTGGCGGTGTTATGGCGTGGCCACCGCATATCCCCAAAGAAGCATTTTTAAGACCGCCCCAGTGTTGCCAACCTATTTTTCGAAAATAACCCACGCCAGCGTGCAGAAAACCCTACATTACCCTACGAATGTTTCTTATTACCCTACATTTTACCCTACGAGGCAAATCTTTGTTCAAATAATACTGTTGCATGGATTATGATGATACAGGGTTACATTAATGCAATACAAAGCGGCAGGACACGCATGCACGCGCATACCTGCGTTATTCGCAACTTTCAGCGATGGTGGTACCGCGGTGTGAGAATCGCGCTCCCTTGCTCCTGGATGATCGGCATAACAATAAAGGTAAGTGCCTACACCTTCCTGACGTGACAAAATAAAGTAAGGCTTGAATGCTGCTCGTATAAAGCGAAACTAGAATTACTTACCCGTCGCAAATTTGACGCTTCTTGCAAGAAAAACGGAAACACATTGAGGGGCTTTCAGCCAGCAACACACGCAGCGCCGGAGCGGCGGTTTTGAGAAACTCTGCACGCGCCCTCTCCAGACGGAGCCCGTGATCGTGGCCATGTGGCTGCGTGCCATCGCGAGGCGTTCTGTACCGAAGTTGACCGCCGCGGTTTTTCTAGCCAGACAACACTGAATGTGTTGTCAATCGTTCTCTTCGCTTTTTTACGGCAACCAAGCGGGCTATTGTTCCTGCGCTGAACGTGCAGGCTTTTCCCCTGTAGGGGGTATTCACTGGGTGCCATATTTAAAGGCGCTGTTTAGAGCGCATGCTCAGAACAAGTTCATACTTTCTAAGACCGGCAATCTTGATGGTGTGGAGGGCACGTTGTAAAAGAACTGCAGAAGTTTGCCATCATCACGCGCTCAGCAGTCGCGTACAAACCTTTCACAGCCAGTAAATAACCCCTATTAGCGGCGAGGTGTTTTGGTTGCGCCCTCTTCCGGTGCCCTCTCGTAACGTCATTACCTTGCGAACAACAAGTACGATGGTGTTTGTAATGAGCATGGTGGCAGTTTGAAAGCATTGCGCTCTTGAACCAACACTGCCAAGACCGTCAAAATTGAAGTCCTCAGATGGCACTTATTTCCGTCGATGAGAAACACTTTTCTGACGTCATAGTCAGCATTCGGCCAATCGTAGAAGGCCGACTACGGCGACGCTTTCGATAGCAATGGCGACGTCACGCATCTGTGGAACGCTTAGTGAGATCGCTCGATGAGATCTTCATCTTGCGCCCTGCATATGTATCTTTCCTGCAGCATCTGAAGTGCTACAGAGAAGACCGCTTTACATTTTCGAGTATTCTTTTCGCAAGCTTCATATTTCGCAGAATGCGCATAAGCTTGAGTTTTGTAATATTTTTCGGTTCACAAGAGGGAAGGTAAGAAAACCTCCAAGCCTTTTGTATGGTGACAAAAGTTTCGTTACTCAGAAAATATAAATTAAAGAAAAACGGTAAGCATTCTGGTGTTTGGATGACGTCGTCCGTAAGGTCACTTCACAAAAACAAATTAATGGTATGCGGCAATATTGACATAAAATTTTGTAGCCAAGCGCAAGTTATTTTAGGGTCCAAATAAGAGCACTGCACTGGCTGCGCCTTCCCCGAAATCCCCGGGCCAGGCCGGGCCGGGTAAGGCGTTTCTTTGGTGGGCCTGCCGGGCACGGGCTTTTATCCTCGGGCCCGGGCCGGGCTCAAGGTTTTGACTGCGGGCCCGGGCCCGGTAAGGCGGTTGTTTTGGTGGGCTTGGGCCCAACCCAGGCTTTTATCCTCAAGCCCGGGCCGGGCTTGGTCTTTTGACTGCGAGCCTGACCAGGGCTTAGGCCAACACTTTTGCGGGCCTGGATAGGGCTCGGGGCTACGGGCCTGGCCGGGCCCGCCTACGAGTGCTAATAGCGGGTATGGTTTCAGTGTGGAATATCTCAGCTTTGCTAATGCCCGTTGTCTTGGCGACAAAGAAGACACGAGCATAGGTTTACTATATATTTGCATATAGAACTTCGTCTGGGTGGCAAATTAAAAGACACGCGAATATGTAGGCAGCCAGCATTTATCTTGGGAGAAATTACGTCACTCTGTATATTGATGAGTTAATACACTGCACGCATAGCACGATGATATGGAAACTATGGCATGTCTTGGCTCCATTGCAAGCCGACACATATCGCAGTTCGTTCCCTGCTCCCTGAGTGCAGCATGTCGGACTCTACAATATTTTCGTCTTGTTCCTTGGACATCGCAACACTCAACGGAAGTTCTATACCGTGGTATCCTGTACCGAAAGTGAGGAGCTGAGCACACGGCTATCACAACTGGTTGATGCGGATTGAAAAAGCAAAGAGGAGCGTTGTCTACAGCACAGTAAGAAAAATTATTGTCGGCGTGCCGGCGGTTCCTCCTGAACAGAAGAGCGGTGGCAAAGAATACGTCAGTGCAAAGCCACCAAAATGGAAGCTTTTGGATGAATATCAAGACTGGCACAACGACCCCGACACGGACCTTGATGACCGTGAGTTAGAGAGCTACTTCCATGCCGGCGAGTCGTGTAAAACCATTGGTGACCGGCTGAAATGGCGGGAGTCTCAGAGCAATACATTTCCACATCTTTCTTTTCTTGCCGACAAGGTAGTATGTATTCCAGATTAATTGTATAACCTTTTGTTCTTGCACAAACAGAACTGTAGTATGTTTTTCGTAAATAAAATTTTTGTTGGAAGGTCACCCTTACTTGGTTCCCCTTTTAGTCCGTGGCAATTCTACACAATACGTAAAAACAAAAAAAAAATTAAGTTTGCGGCCCGAAAGAAATGCTCTTTTCGAAAGCTTCCCGTTCACAAATTCAGTCTCGTAATAGTTTATCTGACGTTTGTTAACGTTCAACTCGTCTTAAGTATAAGATAAAAATCGAGGTCGGAGTGGCCGTTTGTTGCTTAGGTTTATAAAGCGATCAATTCATCTGTACCGCATTTTAGTTTTTATTTAGTACGATAATATAATCAATTGGTGTCGCGATTCGACTAACCTAGATAAATTTTTCTGCGCTATTCGTAGCTCCGTCAGGTACTTACACACAAGGAAAGAAGTTGCCTAGCAGCAATTCACCTCCAACGGTTGTGTTATGGGCATAAAATTGCCTTGCCCAATACTTTCCTACTCCGGGAGGCAACGTTTAGAAAACGTGACATCGAATTCGGGCCCGGGCCGGGTCCGGGCCTGTTCTTAAACGTGGCGGGCCGGGCCGGGCCGGGCCGGGCCGGGTAATATAGAAATTAGCTGGAATCGGACCGGGCATGGGGCCAGTTTCAAGCACCTGGGCCGGACTCGGGCGGGTAAATTACAATGACGCCAGGCCCAGGCCGGGCCTGGGCTTGAAAAAGCGGCCCGTGCAGTGCTAGCTGAAGTCCCAATTGACTGTGTCATGCTTGCTATCGAAGTTGTCTGAAGAAAAACAGAAGTAAAAAAGCTTTGTCTTAATCATTTTCTCCGTCAAGCCTCTCCTTAGATGTCTTAAGTCAGTACTTTCAAACAAGTGTCTCAGCGTTCAGATCTATGCTTTGAGACCGTACACTCTTAAAGAAGCCATGAAACGATTTTTCTTCTTTCACTAAATACTACTTAAAATTCCCTTCTTAACGTTAATAACTAAATAAACTTGCCTTAGTTTTTTTTCTTGTTTTTTCTATGCAATGGCAGTCACCAACAAAATTCGAGAAATGTCAGCATCGTACATGCCCTCAACTCGGAGCCAGAACAAGTGGCCCCGTGGCCTGGTGCCTATTCTATGCAGCCAACGTTAATTACTGTTTAAATAATAACTGAAAAAGGACTTAAAAGGCTTCTCGCGTTCATAATTCCATAGACGTCACAAAGTGAAGTTTAAAATGGGAATGCAATATTCCAATTTATTACATAGTAAAAATAGTTTAAAAAAAACGTTAGTTTTAACGTCTTTCATGCAATATGATCGGTGAAAATCAACTAACGGATTTATCAATTGATTAATCGACTAAAGGGCATCGATCAATCGCGTTAATTTTTTAATCAAATTATAGCTCAATCAACACCCAATGGTTTATATAAGTTACGGCTTGTGGGACATAACAAAAATATGTGGGACCAGCGGTTGCATACAAACCACAACACTAGGATTGTGGAAGCTTCCGACTTAATAATAATCGCTTTGCTGAATTTTCACGCACGTGAAACGATACAACACAACCTTTAGTAGGAAGAAACGGCAACCAAAACAACAAGCATTTAATCAGGAGGGCTCAGCTCAGCCGGAAACGCGCTTGCGTCGTCGAGATTCACGCTTCTGAACGTTCGCCCGTAGCAGACGACGCATGGCGGTATCCCCGCTTCATGGCCTCCAAGATCCCGAAGCGCGCGCGCGCGCGCTTCGGGATCAATTTCGTGTTTTCAATTTCGTGTTTTCAATTTCGGCCGCATGGTGGCGACACGGTTTGATCTTGAGGCGAATACGGTTCGCATACTGTTGTCTTCGAAGGGTCAGCCTCGCGCAAGGGTACTAAAACCCTCAGTTGGGAAACTCACCCCCGAAACCTGAGTCGCTGGCGTCCACCGAGACCGAGCTAAATACGATAACAGCGCCACCCTTTAGCGACGAGTTGAAACATGAAAGTTGCTTTATATAGCCAGTGCGAGATGGCCCTGCGAGATGGCGCCACCGGCTCTTGCCCGACTCGACGTGCAGCCGTGCAGTTTCCGGAGTGGACGATGCGGAAGAAATGGCGGCGTTGCGATCGCCATTAGCTCAGTTCCCGAGTATGGGTCGCAGCCACTTCTTTAATGCGGTACGGAAACAAAAATTATATTCAAATTTCGTTCGAAAAGGAGTCAAGCATGACGGATAATAACCGTAAATGATAATCGCACGTTTGTATTTTGAACGATTGGCTATATTTTTCGTTCCAAACGGGGCACTCGAGCAAGCGCTCGAAGAAAAGCGAACGGAGACCGCGTTGCGTCATGGGATATCCGACGCAAACAAAAACAGAAAAAAAGATTTCCCGCGTTCGTGAAGTAGCAAGGCTGGCGTGATTATGAGCTTTGCCGTTTGTGGCGAAGTACACGTGGGGTGACGAGCATGTGGCTAGCCTAAAGAGCACGTAGCTTCCACAGCACTGTCAGCTTAGGGCTGAACGGGTTGGGGAAAGCAACTTTTGTCCGAGTTTTGAGCGACTGGCTAATCTTCTAGGGGGAGAATGGCTGTCCCCCGGTGCACAAACGAGGGTCCGAGAAAGAGGGGAGTCCCTCCTTTCCGTCTTCTTAGTTCAATGCGCGATTTGTGAGTTGAGGAGGAAAGCTAAGAAGGAAAATGTTGAAATTCCAAAGAGAAGCGCTGCTCCGATGGAATTTTCTACGTCATGACTACGTAGTAAGTTCCCCTAACGTTGCTAGATTACCTCCCAAATAGGCTCCGCATGCATCCACCAGGTGCACATTGAAAGATCGTTTAATTAGCTTTAAAGTTAGTTTGCTTGTGCCTTTCAACGCAAGACTGGTGTTTTTTGAGGTTATGCTGCAACATGCAACACATTAAAGCTGAAAAAATGAGTGCTGGAATTTCGTTTCCCTACCCCTTTAAAGCAGGCTTTATGGCAGTTTCCCAACTGAGTGGTTCTAGTACGTTGGCTTCGTGCCAACGGCATCGCCGCTGCGCCGCGGTTTTACGTTGTTGTGTACGTTGTTCATACTGGGGAAACGAAACCACGTTTCCACGCCCGGTGCCATCGTAAGAGGCCTGCGCGTCAACACCAGTGCGTCACTGAGAGCGGGCAAGACGACACCTTTCTTGCGTACGAGCAAATTTGAACGTAACAGCGAACGAACAGAGCGAAAGAGTACGCCAGAAACCGCGCCGAGGCCTCACGAAACGGACTGGTTTCGTGAACGAACCAAAGACGGCTGCATGCACAACGGAAATAAAGGCGCAGTTTAAAAAGCGAAGACCGAATAGACCCTTTTCAAAGGACCGCGCCAACGACTGTCCGCCGTTGCTTTCTCACATACTCTGAGCATGCATTGGACATAGGGGTGACGTCAGCCTACGAACTCAATTCGGCTCAGCTCTGTTGATAACGAGCGCTGACGTCACAGTTCGGCGGGGACTCGGAGCCAATCTCACGCTTCGTGAGCAAGCAATGGTGACCGAACAATGTTGCTCGATGGATTTTTGAAAAGGGTCTATTGTGCTAGTGAAGACGGACCTTGAAGCTAAGTTCGTCTAACGTTTGGCATATATAACGCTTATTCCTCGATTGATGAAATATGCGTGCGAAGTTTGGAATTCCCACAGAATTCAAGATATGCATAAATTAAAAAGAGCGCAGCGGCTCGCTTTGCGTTTTATTTCTTTTTTTCTTCCAAATATCGTTGATTGGACTCTTCAACGGCGCTGTACTCGAAAGCTAAACTTCAACTACTCAAAATTCATCGTAAAAAAAAAAAAATTGTTTTTTGTTTTTTATTTTAACGACTCTCAAGAGATATTTCAAAACAACTTTCCTAATTCCTGATGTACTCGCAACAAATATAGTCTCACTCTTTATCGGAAAAATACTATTCATATTTCCCTTGACTATCAGTGACTGGAACTCTCTTACAGACGATGCTGTCTCATATGTAATTCGCTTGAATTGTTTTGCTCATTCCTTGCCTCTTGCGAGGCATGTGGGTGTCTGTGAAGTAAATAATTTATGTATTAGCTTTTTATTCTGGCTCATTATTCAGCAAAACAAAACGTAATTTTTTCACACTGGGTGTGCTCAGTTTGCTCTGGCGTTTGTGTCATTTTAGCTTATTACTGAGCGACAGTTAGCTTGACACGGTTTTTTTTTTTCGCATTTTGGGCAACACATTTGAGAAGATTGTGTTATCAAATTTTTCCCGTTTCTTCTTTCTTCCTAAAGTGTCTGTGTGTGTTTGTACAAAAACTGTAGACAGGATACCCTCTCCTATCATAGTCCCGGATGAAACTTATAGTATTTTAATATACAATAAATAAACATGAGCGAATTCTTAGTACGCGCCAGAACCTACCAGGACAACTTTACTGAACTTCACTGACAATTTTTCTCGGAACTGAAGGCGGACTGTACAGCGTGCTACCGCAAAAAAAGTGTAGAGTGTTTTTTTTTTTTTTTATCTGAATGATTAACTACAAATACCCGAACGCTCCGCCTCCACCCAAACATAGAGCTAGCGGTTCGAACCGGATGCTTAAGATTTCAGAGCTTGCCGATGATCTCCCTTAAAAGATCAGGTGATTTTTGGGAAACTTTCAATGGAAAAATATATATGCCCACTCCCGGTACAGCTGACGCCATTTATCTCCGCGTATTCGTGGGCTTCGTCGTCCGTCATTTTAGCATCCTTTTTGAGCATTCAAAAGACCGTCGTATAAAATGCAACAGAATTGATTTTATTTGTTTACAACTTCATACAACATGTTCAGGACTGGACCACAACAGGATATAATAAAACATAGTATAAGTTTGATGACCAGATGAAGCCTACAGCGAAGTTCAGCAAGTTCAGAAGTCCCATGAGGATTTTAAAGACCATCGGCAGTCGGCGCAATCTCTGCAAATGGTCAATGCAGAAAAATAGAACTGACGGTGAGTTACGACGATGGCTGGTAATGAAATCAATGAATCTAAACCGGAAAAAACAGCAAGATTCATCTCTTTCACTAGGGCATCAAGTGACATACCTATCTAATACCCTAGTTACGCTAGCGCTCCTAAAGGCGTCATAAACGTTATCGGGTTCGAATGTTCATGACTTTGCAGAGGTGTACTGGTACTGTAGTCTGGCCCAAGTATACCCGCAAAGACCGCCATGATTTAAAAGCTTCTTTGTCGCGGTGAACTTTCGAGGATAAAAGGGGACTATTTATTTCAGTCTTGCCTTCGCAAAGCTTGATGACGTAATTGTGAGATCGAAACCACCCGCCTGACGACAGTCGAGCGCGGCTCATGAATTGGACACGAGAACTGCGTGAGCACTCGACTTTGGCTAGTAGCAATCAATGTCTTGGCGGACACTCGGGTAGCGGCTTGTCTCCATTCAACCACTGCGGTGATGAGAATAGCTGAACTCTGACAATACCAGGGCCGGCTTGCTCGAAGCAGAGTCTCAGTTGAGACTGCTCAAAGAAAGCGCTGTCTAGCGCTCGAGCTTAAACCGAGCTTCAGACGCTCGCGCGCCCGAGCCTTGGCAGCGCTTTCTTTGAGCAGTCTCAACTGAGACGCTACTTCTAGCAAGCCGGCCCTGGAGATCAGCAAGCGTTTTCTACTTTGCCCATCTTAGCGCGTGACTATATATATAATCCCCCTCGATGACAATCACAAGCACACTGAAGTGGTTTACCCATGTCTTAAAATAACGAGACACGTCAGAAAGCAGGCATTTTTATTTACTTGTTCCTGACTCTCGTTAGCACAAGATTCCGATTGAACAGCAAAAATATATATCGCACCTAGAGCATCACTCCAATTATCTGAAGCTTAATCGGTGAACTGCCCAGTCCCGATATGCGTTAGGTGAGGGCAGAGGGTGATCAGAAAGTCTCGTGAGAATCGCTAGCCCTCTTCAGTAAAACATTGTCGCTGCGGGCGATGTTGTCTGTGTCGTGGTGTGGGTCATTTGTTGAAACTGCAGAGTATACAATGTTTGAGTAGAGGATTATTTAGCTATCAATTTATAACATTATCCTTTTGACATCCGCGCCCTCTCCGAGAAAATTGAAGCGGGTGAACCCACACTACCAAGAAAATTATCTAATAACACGCAGGCTACTTCGTTGCTTGGTTACACTCATTTGTTCCACTCGCGGCAGAAATATTTAAATAGTTTGTTTCACTTGTTTCACTTGTCCTAGCAATGAACAGTTTCCGGATCGCACCACGACGAGGCACTCTCTCTTCATCGCAACGCAGTAGAACTGTTGCGACTCCGAAAAACTTACCGACACCATGGCACAGTAAGGGGACACATTAGATGCAGTGGAACTCAATAGCACGATAATTTCAAACACAGCACTAACTTCTCTTCATGCTAAATATTTATATTACTGTAAAAGTAAAAAAAAAATGCATAGACCCTGCGATTCCCTAGCCCACAGTAACCGTAATATATTACCTGGGTTGGAATTCATTGTTTTGTTGAATTCCCACGCTGGTAAGCCGATACATTTTTTTTTAAAGAAACAAATATTTAACATAAATAGTGCAGTTCACCCGGAGACAGGCATCCGTCGTGATGATCCATGCTTCCTAACGCCTGGATGCGTCGTCTGCCTAGAGCAGATGACGCATCCACACGAGCGGTTATTTAAATTTAGGCCGTACGCTGGTATCACGATTCGATTTTCACTGAAGCACCGAACAGTACTGCACCATTTTCGGCTAAATTTATTTTTCCACCGATACTGTTCGAAAAAATAAACGCAAGAATCTACACCGTTTCGCGCGCGAATGTGGAGAGCCTATGGGGCGGCCCTGCAACTATCCCCAACGTTGACTATCCCCGCTTTGATGATGTTGATAGCGCGACAGTAGCGTCACCTCTAGGTCGATCTCGAGGCCAATAGTCGGCGATTGAGGGAAGCTATGGCGGCTGCATAAGTAACCGCCGACGCCCACGAGAACAGGGGCCCTAATCTGGACACTTGGCGAAAAAGTCGGCGAGAAATCTGGCGGCTGTGATTGGCCGGCGCCGCACTTGACCTTGGTGCCGGCCAATCATAGCCGCGAAATTTCTCGCCGTCGTTTTCGCCAAGTGTCCAGATTAGGGCCCCAGACTGGCTCTCCGACCGATCCTCCGCCGAGTTGAAACTGCTGCGCTAAATGATAACACATTTCGTACAGAATCGGCTTAGCGACAGCAGCGGTTCCGGCATGTTCTTTAAAATTGTACGAGATGTTAAAGGGATACTACAACCAAATTTCGGTGCTCATTTTTGGTCTATATGTGTTCAAAGGAGCAGTATCGCATCGGACATACCAATATCTTGTTAAAAAAGTCTCGAAAAGGAATTTTAAAACGAATTAAACGATTAGCAAAGAGCACCTGGTGGATGTCGCTAACGCCTCGCTTGTAATGCCCGTCTAGGAACCTTGACAGCTAGTGACGGTGAGAGTCTCGCCTCCGGCCACGACGAGAAAAGAGGGGAAGGAGGAACTCCCCTCTCCCCGAAAATGCCTTTTGTGTGTCGCAGAAGTCGCTATTGTCCACCTACAAGATTATAGAAGATAAACTCGTCACTCAAAATTCGTACAAAAGCAGCCGCTTCGGTGGCTGGAATGACTAGGCCAGAGCCCTTTATACTGAACTAGGCCATCCTATGGTGCCTACATGTTTCCGCCGCTCCGCTGTTTAGGGTGGCGACAACGTTTGTGATACCTGTTGCCAACAAACCAGTGTTGCCTACCTCGTTACCATGGCAACCTCCGCTGTTTTCGTCGACCATTTTGTCACACACGCCGGACGTGCGCTCGGACTACGCCGCTAATCCTCGTTAGGGCTAGGGAGCGCTCACCGCTCTCGTTCCGACGGCGAGGTTTCGGCGTTCAATGCCGGTCCGTTACGTTCCATTTTCTCGCGGGAACTCGCGTTTCGATAAGACCAACGCACACTTCCTGCTCACAACTTCAAAGTATGAAACAACCGAATAATGAGAGCGACAGCCACGACCACCGCCATCCCGCTGAGCCTCCGACTCCTCTTTTGAACGGAAACCGAAGTGGCCTCACAGTGTTGCCGGTGTGTCGAGACTACAGAAACTCAACGTTGTTTACATTTAGCGAAATAAGAAGTGGGAAAAATTGGCGGTGGGAGAGGATCTGGGAAAGGGTAATAAGAAGTTGGTGCCACCCTAAAGCGGTGCGGAAACATGTAGGCACCAATGTAGGCACCCTATGCCATCCCCTCGACGTCAGCCTCGCCGTAGCTTTGCTCGTCCCGAGACGACCTACGTCACGATTGCGTTGGATGTCACGTGGTCTCCGCTGGACCTTCTCCGAGCGCATGCCAGAGTGGGCCGTTTATAACGAAAATACAGCCACCAGGCTCAAAATAAAAACGTGCGATTGTCATTTACAGATATTGTGGATCATATTCAACCTATCTTTGAGCAGGACGGAAATATTTCAAATTTCGTTGAAGTATCCCTTTAACGCCCAAATATTTGGAACTACTCACCCATGCTATCGGGTATTCCTCGGAACTCTATCCAAATACAGCGGTCTTGGTTTTGTGCGTGATATTCATACAGACGGTCTTCTCATGGTTAAACGACCTTTTTTATATATTTAATCGCTGACCAATGATGGCTACACATGTATTGTGGGCAACCTGGGGATCCAAAGCGTTGGCGTAGGTTGTCCCTCTGCCAAATCGTCAATCGACCAACACATTGTTTACAAACAAGCCCGCGTTTGCCCACCAGGCGAGGGCACTGCGCGCGCGCAGAAACCAGATTCGGCCTAGGCGAATCGCCTGCGCATGCCCAGTGCGGACAGCAGCGCCACCGTAGCGGCGTGACGTCAGAGAGTTGAGTTGGTCTATAGAGTCTATTCACATGACGTCAGACCGCCTTTTAATGTCGAGTCACTACACACAAGCATGGCCGCCGAAGGCCATAGCGGTTTGCCGATAGGCGAGTTTGCTTTGCCTTCTTTCATTTTTCACCAAGCTCACGAATAAAAGTTCCGCTTTATCGCTCGGCGGCCATGTTTGTGGGTGATGACTCAGCAAGTGAATAGACCCTATAGCCATTCGCACCGCGTGGCCAGTTGCCCTTGGCAACTGGCCACGCGAGCGGCGCTCGATCCGCTGATGATAAAGGGCCGTCGGGGGTTCTTTGGATTACGGTGCGGGCGATAACGGTCATTAAATGTCTACGTGTTGTTGAGCCGGTGTGCTGCGTCATTCCCCGAGACGGGTAGCAGAAGGGGAATTGCCACACTGGCGCCCAGACGTGAAATGCTGATCGTCTGGGAAGATAGCCGCAAACTGGGTTCGTTTTTGCTCTTTATATAGTCATTTTTGCGTTCCTAACTTTGACCGCATTTTCGGGGCGTTTCTTTCCGAATTCGTCCAAGCCTAACTTTCTCGACCTTCGGAAACCTTGACTACAACAGGATGTCGTCTACGGAGGACGCCGTCAGAAACGTGAGTGATGACGACGATTTGACACTCGGCGCACTCGCGGATAACGCCGCCAGCGACAAAAAACCAGACGCTAAGCCTGCAGTTTCAGTTCCAGAAGGAGCATCATCAGAGGGGGTCTATTAGAAGTCAGAATGGCCATGGCTATGCTTCTTCAGTTATAACGAAAGCGGATGACGTGCTCAAGCCCCGCTCCTGCTGGAACCCCGCCCCCATAAGGACTACCTACCAGTGTTGCGGTATGGGCACCCCCATTTCATTCCAATTCCGTTCCGAGGAATTAGAGTTTCTGACAATTCCATTCTTTTCAACTCCTCGGAATAAAGACGTTGGGCCCAATCCCACTCCCGGAATGGCTGAACTCCACCATTCCATTCATCTAAATCCTAAACGTGAAAAGATGGCCCGTGAGAGTCATATTGGGTCATTGAACAAAAAGCAGCATAAAGCTGCTGACGTTATCAAACGTAGAGACATCTGTAAAAGTATGCAAAAGATTTTTCAAAGCACTCATTCTACTAAGGCGAAGGGTGGTCACACAAAGCGCTTCGCGGCAATTGGTCTCCCAACAGGCATCGATCGCGCGATTAAGCGTAAAAAGCTTGATAGTCGAAAAAAATCACGTGCCAACAATTAAAACCACCCATTTTCTTTTCAAAAGAACCGTATAGCCTCCACAGATACATACTTAGCATGTTGTTTGTTTGATAAGGCCTTAGATATGTCTAGTTTGTGCGTGGCACAAGAAGAACCTATCCTGCTCTCTGCTTCGAATACTTGCGCAACAGCAAAGCTAGCGCGCTGTTAGAAGCGACGCCGGGTATACCTCCCCCAAATCTCCATGCACTGCGGCAAGAACAGAAAACCGCTGACAAAGTGCAATCGGTATGGGGCGCCAGCACAAGGGACTGTAGCATCATATTATGAAACCCATCTGCTTTAAACGTAAACTTTTATATATGCTGTACGATTCTTGCGATTTCTTAACATACGCATTCCAATTTTTTATTTGTGTTCCACGCAGAAACTGGGAAATCGGCTGGGTTAAAAGCAGTGAGTCGAACTACTCCGGTTCGGTTCGGGTTCGGGTTGCTTTCATTTTGTTCCGGTTTTGTTCTGGTTCAGTAGTGCTTTAGAAATAACGGTTCGGTTACCGGTTCCACGAAGCGCGAACCAGTTCAAATCAGTTCTTGAAAAAAAAAGTGCACATCTCCCAGTCGTTAAGGAAAGGTGAGTTCAACACGGCGTCATCTTCATTAAAATAAATTAGGTCATCAGAAGCCGTCCTGCGGAAATGAGGACAGCAAAAAATAAATATAAGCTTAATTTTGTTTTGGTAACTGGAATTTTGAACGCAAACATCGTTCTATGAAAATCACGTGGTTATATAGGCACTTGGAAACAGTACCAAATTATAGTATTCTCATGTGAAGTCAAACAGCCACCACGCACAGCGACACAATGACGGTAGCACGCACCGTTACTCGCACCAAATCCCCACAAAAAATATTTAGTCGTTAGTTGTTGAGACACTAGCCTGCCAGAACATGGCGACATTGTTACCCTCTGTAGATGAACAATTTAGCCAGAGCGGTACGACTGCTAGCCTGACGTCTTTAACGTACACCAGGCAGTAGTGATACACGACCGCACGCCGGTACGATTCTCATCCAGATCGAAACGGCAAACTTCACACACCGCACGCCCGAACGTCTTGCTCGAACGACTGAGTTGAAGAGAAAGAAAGCGAAGGCCGGTGGAAAGACGAATAAAACAAAAATAAAGTGAGTGCCCTTCCACCCCGTGAAGAGGGAAGTCCAGCAAAGCTGGGGCTCTGGTGGGATTCGCTTTGTCGGGCTGGGAGCACCGACAACGGCGGTTTCACCCAGGCGGCGTGCCCATTCTCACTTCTGAGCGCGCCGACGCTCCTCGTACTCCCGCTGCTCCTCTTCGGAACATCAAACACGGGTGCGACCCATGTGAAGTCTGAAGTCAAACTGATAAGGACAGTGGCGCGATCTTCGGCAGGTGGCCGCAGAAGAGCGCGGCATTGCGCAATGTAAGGGGGGGTGAGGGGGGGGGGAGACCGACGCCGCGCGTGGGGAAGGCGCGCACGTGCGGCGCCGGCGTCTGCTAGCGCTCACTGTTCTAAACAAAAAGCCTGAAGCAAATGGCATCTTGCACGCGCGTTCGTCAACGCTTTATTTTGGTTGTTTACTTCGAATCTTTTATACGGGGAAGCCGCGCGCGTGCGGCGCCGGCGTCTGCAGCATTAACTGTACATAATTGTTGGTCTACGCTCGGCCTTACCCCGGGGACGATCTGCCAGAACCTAGCCTTAGACAGCTACGCTGTAACAAAGGACACAAGAAGACAACGGGCGACTGGATTTTTCCATAAAACGCACGCAAATAAATTTTCTTCAAGCAGCGTCTAGGTCTCTGGGCAACTGCGTCCGGGCGACCGACGCCTGACGCCACAGTGTCGAGCTCGTGGCGGCTTCGCCTCTCGGTGCCTCCAGATTTTGCCACCGCAGAACAGGCGCGCCGACAGCCGTGAACTTTTTGCTTTTTTACAGCGAAGCTGTGTATGGCTAGGTTCTGGCAGATCGTCTCTGGGGTAAGACCGAGCGTACACTTACGTCTCCGGGGTCAGACCGAGTGGAGACCAGCAGTGTTGCGGAGAGGCAACTCCGTAACACTGCTATCTACGGCTTTCGCTTAGCGTCCAGTTCTTTCGGAATACGCAGATAGGAAGTCAGTGGCGATGTTCGTCTCGGAACTACGGGACTACCGAGCTGCATCGGGAAATGACGATGAAACCGTGCTCACACGCCTTTTGCCGGTCGCATTGACTGGTAATGTTGCGCTTTGGAGAAAGAGACAAGGAAGTTTCACGAGTGGGCGGATTTTGTTTCGCGATTCAGAGCAGAGTTTCTGCCACCAGATTACAATATTCGAATGCAGTACGAGCTCCGTGCCCGCACACAACACCCGCAGGAGTCGCTCAATCTCGTGAGTATCTTCGTTTTCGTAATAGGATGACTCAGTATCTCAAACAGTGACATCCACAATTTGAGGTGGAAGCGAAATAATTATAATGACCTATAGACACCCGGAAATTCTACATCGGCTAGAAATAAAGCATCGAATAACTATGTATGCTCCCGATCATATTGTAACGTTCGTAATTGTAGGACACTAAATAACCAAGGGTTAGGGGTACAAAACTTTCCGCTGGCGGAACGACGGTCCGGTTACCGGCCTGCCTCCAGAGTCCTGACTGCCTCGTCCCAGTGGCGAAACTCGCCAAACCACTTTCCTTCTCCCTCCGACCCGGGGGACCCGGGTCGGAGGGAGAAGGAAAGTGGTTTGGCCGGCCGGAACCCCCAAGGCCGGAACGAGTCGAGCTCGGCTCCGCTGTAACGACGACCGGTTTTAGGGAAAGGGGCCACAATAAGCGGCCTGACGCGTACCACCAGCGGCAACTCATTTATTGTCACCTACGAATTCCTCCCTGTTCAGCTGAAGAGGTCCCAATCTCTCAGCGTTAACACAAGCGACACACACCAAGAATTTCTCGCACATAAATTATACAACAAAGAAAAACACAAGCGCAGCATCTGGACACACAAGCACTTCATGCAAGAAGAAATAAGCGGCAGCAGAGGAGTTACTGCACATACAATTGTCACACCTGACCCTTCCTTTGTTCAAGCCTTCCACTGCGTCGGAGTCCATGATCTGTCGAGTTTGTGTTCACTGTCACTTTCACTTTGAGCTCTCGACGGTTGCGGTGTGTTCGGTACGTCCACTGCATCAAAGAACTTGTCCTCCGAACTCTCATCACTTGTAATAGCTTGGCCAAGCCCCGCCGAGGCATGCTCCCCAATCTCGCCGTCCCCGTCGGGGTCTTTCGATCGTTCGTAGTACGGTTTTAGCCGTGCCACGTTCACGATGTCCGTCCGGCGCCCGGTGCGGTCGACGATTTCACAGTTGTTCGCTCCGGTCTGGCGCAGCAATCTGAAGAGTCCATGGAAAGGGTGCACGAACTTCGTGGTCCGATTGCGTCTGCGGATGGGCGTCCCAATGTAGACGAGGTCGCCTGTGCTAAAAGTGGGTTCTTTTCGGGTAACATCATACCTCTGTTTGTTCTTTCGCAGTTCTTCCAGCTCACGAGTGGAGACAAGCTCTCTGGCTCTTTGCCACTTCTGCAGTACCTCTTGGTTGCTCATGGCCCGCACCTCGTCAGACTGTACTCCAAGTGCCGCATCAAGGGGTAGCGTTGCCTCTAGTCCGTGCAAGAGGAAGAAGAGCGTGAACTTCGTCGTGCCGTGTACAGAGGTATTGTAGGCAAAGGTCGCGTATGGCAGAAAACGGTCCCAGTTCCGATGATCAGGCGACACGTACATGCTTATCATGTGCGAGAGAGTGCGGTTAAATCTCTCGCTCAACTCGTTCGTCTGCGGGTGGTAGGCAGTGGTCCGGTGGTGATTCGTGGCTGTCAATCGGAAGAGCTCCTCTATCATATCCGCAACGAAGTGCCTTCCCCTGTCGGTGATCAGGCTTGGGGGAGCTCCGTGTCGAAATACGACGCGCTCCAAAAAGTGTGTTGCGGCGCCTGCTGCTGTCGCATCGGGAGTTGCGACCGCCTCCGCCCATTTGGTATTGTAGACCGTGATGACGAGAACGTAGCGATTGCCATCAGTCGTCCCGGTAAGGGGCCCCAGGAAGTCCATCCCCACCTGATGAAATGGTTTGGGGTTGGGCGGTTTCGGCTGTAGCTTTCCCGCAGTCATCAAGGGTGCCGTCTTCGTCTTACAATCAGGGCAGGACCGCACGCGGCTGCGCACGGCTCGAAACATCCTCGGCCAGTAATACCTCTGGCGCACTCTCTCCCAGGTTTTCTTGACTCCCAAATGCCCTCTGGTCAAATCATCGTGGCACGATAACAAGACTTCTTTACGTACCTGGTGGGGGACAGCCAAGGCTGACCGGAACTTTTCGAAACCTCTTGCCCGGCGATACAGTGCTCCGTCGAGGAGGTGAAAGGCCCGGGCAACGCGCTTCGTTTTCGCTGCGACGGGTGCCTCCGGCTCCTCGAGATGGTTGATAAGCGTCTTGAAGAAGCCATCCTCTCTTTGCAGCTTTGCCACGTCGATTTCCCGCAAGGCCAACAGCGGGTACTCGCTCTCATCGTCGTTGGTCTGCTGCTCTACCCGTAGCCGTGAGAGAGCGTCAGCGTTTATGTTCTTTCTGCCCGGGCGGTCCGTCACGGTTGCGTTGTATTCCTGCAGCAAAACACTCCATCGGACGAGTCTTCAGTTAGGATTTTTGGCATTCATTAGCCACGTCAGGCTCGACTGATCCGTAATATTCGTAAAATGGCTGCCGAAGATATACGGCCGAAACTGTCGCCACGCCTACACAACTGCAAGACACTCTTGTTCCACCGTCGAGCAGTTCTGCTCCGCTCGATTGTGGTGTCGACTCACATACGCCACCACCCTCTCCTGGCCGTCCTTACTCTGAACGAGGACCGCGCCGATCCCATACCCACAGGCGTCGGTGTGAACCTCACTGGGCAAGTCTGGATCGAAGTGACACAAAATGGAAGTCGTGGTCAAGCACCTCTTCAGAGCTTTAAATGCCCGATCACAGTAATCGCTCCAGTGGAAGGGGACCTGCTTTTGCGTGAGGACGGTGAGGGGTCTTGCGATGTTTGCGAAGTCTCGTATGAATCGCCTGTAGTAATTGCACAGGCCGAGAAAACTCTGTACGTCGCAGCTTGACCTCGGCACTCGAAAGTCGCTCACGGCTCTCACATTCTCGGGATCAGGTCGAACTGTCACTTCGTTGATCACATGTCCGAGGTATCGAATCTCCTCGGCACCAAATGTAGATTTGGAGAGCTGTAGGTACAAGTTGGCCTCGTGGAGGGTCCTGAAGACGTCTCGAAGATCACACAGGTGCTGCTTGATCGTCCTGGAGTAGACCACAATATCGTCCAGATATGCGAGGCACACCCTCCACAGCATTGTCGACAGGACCTTGTTTACCATGCGTTGGAAGGGGGCCCGTGAATTGCAGAGCCCAAATGGGACTACATTGAACTCGTACAAGCCTGAACTGCACGAAACTTTTGTCTTCTTTCTTGCCAATATCCGCTGGCCAAGTCAAACGTCGTGAAGTACCACGCTCCCTGCAAGGCGTCGACAATGTCGTCGATACTTGGCAATGGGTGAACATCTTTCTTGGTGAGCTCATCCACTCTTCGAAAATTCACATAAAACCTCCACGTATCATTCCGCTTTTTGACGAGTACCACTGGCGATGACCAAGGGTTGGACGATTCGCGAATCACGCCGTTCTCGAGCATCTCGTAGACTTGCTCCTGGATCACAGTTCGCTCATTCGGGGAGTGCCGGTACGGGTACTGTCGAAGTGGGGTCGCGCTGCCTGTGTCAATGCCATGGGTCATGACATGAGAACTTCCAGGTGGAGAATCGGGCATGCGAAGAGATGACTGTACTCACTCAAGATTCTGCAGGCGTTCTCTTTCGCTTGGCTCCAAGGTCTCTTCGAACGACACGCTGTCCCTGGCTCCCGGCGTCTCCAAAGTGAGTGGAGCGGCGACGTTTAGCTGAACATCGGCGATAAGGATCGCGTTTCCCATTTTTGTGCCTTTAGCAATAAAAAGCTCAGAGCCGCCAGGATTGGCCACTCGCACGTATCCGATACCTCCGGAAAGTTCGGTGATAGTACGAGCAATCACGGGACACTGTTTGGAGTGGTTGCCAGCCGCAGGTTCAATCACGGTCAGTCCGTTCATGTCAGCTCTCACCAAAACCACAGCTTCGGAGCGTGGCGGCATGCAAACCTCTTCGCAGCAGTATACGGGCGCGTCTCTTGTAGAGGTAAATCGTGACCAGTAATCCCAAACTTTTGTTCCAACAAATAAATGCACTTCTCAAGGAAATCCAGTACCACGCCGCAGTGCGACAAAATGGCAAGCCGCATAGCACGTCGTAGTCAAAACCACTGATTACGAGGAAACGCTCCCAAAGCTTGTTGGCTCCGACTGTTATCTTAAGTTCAACTTCGCCTCGTGGCACTATAATTGCACCGCATATCTCCCTCACATTTATACCCAAGTGGCTGCACTTTAACGAGGTCTTGATCGTGTTGAGAAATCTTCCCGAAATCGCATTAAATGCCGATCTCGTGTCGAGAATAAGAGACGTCTTCTCACCATGCACTGTTGCCGGCAATATAGCCAGGTGGCTGTTTGCGAGGGTCGCCACAAGTGACTCACTCTTTGCTTCCCCGGGAGGCGGCCTTAGTCCCGGGCGGGTTCATTTTCGCGCTGAACGTCGCGTCTTGGGCAGCTCCTCTGGATATGTTCCACTCTTCCGCATTTAAAGCCGATAGGCTGTCCGTTGGCGGCGCGTGTCGTGCGCACGGGGAATGTGGGCCTTCTGGCATTGTACTCGGTGAGCGGTCGAAGCACTTCGGTCAGAGTTTTGAAGAAGCTGCCTACCTCCGATAGCAGTTGTGGCAACGAAGTAACCTCAGGCGGCGGCGCAGACGGCTGTTGGTAGAAGCCCGGAGCTGTCATCCCTTGTGGCGTTGCTCCTTGGGGGTCTGAGAGAGCTTGACTGGCTCGTGCCTCCTGACTCGCGTGTTGTGACGGCCGAGTGTTGAATCCCTGCAGTGGATGTGACGGCGTAGCCCACATATTGTGATTGGCCATTTCGCTTGCTTGGGTCGGACGCTGGAGTGTACCGAGGAAGTCGGTTGTGGTCTGCGGGTTGGCCATAACGACTCGTTCCAGCATTTCTGGCCTCAGGCCGCGGGTCAGCTGTCGGAGCTTTTTTTCTTCTGTCATATCCTCGTTCACACGAGCGCAGAGCTGAAGTACATTGTAGGAATACTGTTCCCGCATGCTGTACCACTGACTGAGCTGCAGATTGGCTTACTCCCGCATGCTGCGGTTCCCGAAGGTCTCCTTGCGCGTTGCCTTCCACGTTTCCCAGGTACTTGGTGCGTTGGTCCGTCGGAGTGTCGTGGTGTACCATTTTCCGGCATTTCCATCAAGAGCAACACAAAAGTACTGCTCACGGCGCGTTCCGTCTCAACCGTTGAAATCCCCTGCCCGCTCGAAGAACAGTATCCAGTCACCGACGTCGTCTTCCGGATTACCTTGAAACACCGGTGGCGTAAACATAAACCTGAACGCCGCAGCTCCCGGTGTTCCGGCTCCTGGGGTCTGGTTCGTGGCCGTCGCCGCCGTGTTGATGGTTCTCCCGCTCCGCAGAACCCGGGAGTCAGCCGCTCCTTCTAGGTCATCCGTGGTTTTGATGCTGTCGACTGAAGGCGCACAGCTAGCTTCGTAACCTCTCTTATGTCATAGAGTCTGGACCTACCCCGCACCTCCACCACTTGTAAAGTTCGTAATTGTTGGACATTAAATGGGCAAGGGTTGGGGATACAAAACGTTCTGCTGGTGGAACGACGGTCCGGTTACCGGCCTGCCTCCCGAGCCCCGACTGCCTCGTCCCAGCGGCGAAACTCGCCAAACCACTTCCCTTCTCCCTCTGACCCGGGGACCCAGTCGCATGCATGGTGCACATGTTGAGAAACGGACGGGCCCCGAAGGCCGGAGCAAGTCGATCTCGTCTCCGCTGTAACGACGACCGGTTTTAAGGAAGGGGGCCACAATAAGCGGCCCGCCGCGTACCACCAGAGGCAACTCATTTATTGTCACACTACAATATATTAATTTATATACTTTGAAACAAAAACTACATGACTGGCGTGGAGCCTTGGCATAGGACTCTTTTCACGTGAGCCTTCAAGCGACAGGCGTCTTTTAAGCTGCTTACTTGCGCCTTTAACTTTTATGTCGCACAAAACAGCGTGTTGTTATTTTTTGTTCTTCAAATAAATTATTACAGTTTTAACAGTCTTTAGAACTGGCATGCTCAATCCTGAGGATGTTAGGCTGGACCGTATGACATTAGAAGACTCGTAAGTCAGAGAACTAAATGTGTCTTTATTGAGCTTACGTAGATTATACATATATCTGACGTAAATAAACGAACGTTTCTTGGAATAATCCCGAAACCAGCCTACTGCAAACGTCCACCTGTTGTATCAAAATTATGGTCTCAAGGAATGCGGTGCGCAGAATTCATGGCCAACCAGGCCTTCCGGGACGTGCAGACTCGACCACGAACTCCCGTGTGATCGACAGACACAACACCAGGTGAACGCGGGCGCAGCTAGTGGTTGATAAATTGATTGACTTGCAGCTCCTCGGGGGAAAAGTCAATCTGTGGAAAGGGAACGCCATCCGGTAACCTGGCACTGCGCAGTCGAAGTTCATCGAAGAAGACGTGGGCCAGCCCGTCGAAGCACTATACACGTTTTCAAGGCACGTAACCGAAGGGTCGCAAATGAGATCGATCGCCTTAGGAGTACCTTCTCGCTGAAGGACTTCTTTCCACGAGACCGGCTTATTTTGAGTAGCCGGCAACTGGCCTCTTGAAGCGGCCATTTGGGGTTCATCTGTACAAGCTGGTCATCGGTCGGCGTTCCCAAAATGCGGATGATCGCGAAGAGCTGGACTAGGCTATTTTCACCGGGAAAGACGCTTCTGGGGATGTAGAATTCAACGAAGACGCAAACCGTAGACCAGACATCGACTGTGGTGGTGCAGGCGGTGGCACATTGGACGAGCTCGGGCGCCCGGAAGTGGGGGGAACTGACGTGTGCCACACTTGGCTCGCCCATGACCAAGAAATTGGCCGAGCCGAAATCGATCTCCATTACGACCCACAGGTCGGGGTCGTACAATAGATTCTACGGGTTGATGTCTCTGTGGCAGATCCCCCACTTGTTGATGTACGCCAGCCCGCAAAGTAACTGATACATTAACAGCTTGATGAGAAAGAGCGGGAAGGTCTGCTTGCTGCGGTTGTACTGCAAGATGACACGATCCATTGTGTCCGGAACGTACTCCATTATGAGGTTCTGGTACACAGAGCCCTTCTTCTTGTCCAAGAAGGCGAAGAAGTAGAACTTGGTCACGTTGCGCCGGGGAACAACAAGTTGCGGATAATTTGAAGCTTGCGGCAATAAAATAACTACTGAACTCATGGGTTTGAGAACACCGTCAACACACCCCATTATTTGTGTGAATCACACCCAGAAATACTTTCACCTGTGACCTCCCACTCAAAAGATAAGGAGGTTGGCTGATCAACAGCTAGCAGAGCCTTACAATGCGCAATAATAAACCCGAGATGGAGGCAAAAGGAGGCAAAACAGAAGGACAAAACACAACGTTTCAAACACAGCTACAATATTTTTTATCATACATCTTTGTATACAGTTAACTCCGCCCTAGCGTCCTCTCCGACATTTGCAAACGCTTCCCATCACCTGCAAAGTTCAATTGGTGACCTTTATGGGGATTGTGATCCCTCAACATTCTGTCGCGTCAGTGTTTCGGCGCGCCGTGGCGGCCGAGCTGACGTAGCGAGAGGTGGCGCTGCTTACCACTTGGCGAATTCGCGTGGTTCTTTCTGCGCGCTCTCGAGCGCTCTTTCCAGAGCGCGCGAGATCGGGTGGTTGAAAGCGAGTGCTGTGGCCTAATCGGCTGGTTCATTCCGAGGGTGTCTCTCCCTCTCAGAGCACTCCCTGACACTCCGTCTGTAGCCGACGGAGTGCGGAGAGGCGCAGGCATCACGTGGTACTTGGACGGGGATCACGTGGTTTTGTTGACGATCGTCGATGGCCGCCAGTGGTCTGTGGTGGTGTGCGGGGTACGGCATGACGGCGATTGATATGTGGTTCTACAAAGTGCTTGTGCATTCGACGGTGCGAGGATTACAACGGACGGGACGACATTCGTTTGCGACTGTAACAGGAAAAGTCGACGTGTGAAGTATTCCCAGTGCTTTCACGAGATCGTTCATCTCACGGCGGTGAATCCGCTAAGCCTAACCGACGAAGGAACAGCTCGCAGAGCTCGCCGCTGTTTTACCGGGTTTTGTAATCGCTTCAAGAAATTTTCAGGTTTGGTAAAAGTGCGTTCAAAGGTTTGTGTTGTAAAATAAAGGGAGAGCCGAATATGATGCACTGTGATTTGTGTCACATGACGATGCTTGCACGATATTTCGCCGCGAGAAAAATGCGGTTTATTAACCATTTTATATTTGCCTGCTCTCGTACGCATGACCGCTATCGCAGCGCGTTCACTGTCGAAAACGCGATGAGTTGACAACTCTTTCCAAGCATTGGCTTTCGTTCTGTTCTGCAAAAATCAATTCGCACACTGCTGTTTTCTTTTTTTTTTTTTTGCATGCCGTTGCGTAAAACAATTTACGTCACAACCGTTATTTCATCACGTCGCGAGCGTAAATTTTGCTCAATCGTCCACCGTACGCTGTAAGAGCGTGTTGTTTTTAATGCATTACCAATGTCAAGAAATTGTAATTCCGTGACTGGTCTGAGAATCTCGGAGCGCTCTGAAGCCAGCAGTTGTGATCGGC
This sequence comes from Ixodes persulcatus, assembly GCA_013358835.2. Classification (NCBI taxonomy): domain Eukaryota; kingdom Metazoa; phylum Arthropoda; class Arachnida; order Ixodida; family Ixodidae; genus Ixodes; species Ixodes persulcatus. The sequence continues at coordinate 55,078 of JABSTQ010005785.1, forward strand.
TGAAAAAGATCGCGAGTAGCTCTGGCGGCGAGGAGGGGGCGCTCTGCTGAATCGAGGTCAGAGGAGAGAGGCGACCACCCGAATTCACCAACTGTGAGTGGCTTCCTCCTCTCCCCCTTTGGGGCGATTTCCGTAACGAACCCCCGCACAAAGGAGATCGACGTGTCGCTCCTTGATTGGCCACTTCGCCCCCGCTGTTATCTTAAAACCAGCGGACAGCGGGAGCTGGCTTCTCTTCTTCCTGGGATTTCGGCGGCGCGCGCGACAACGGGGAACCGTCCGGCGCGCCGGCGAGCGTTTACCCCGTCCTTTGTATCTTTGTGAACGACCGCTCGGCCGTGGGCGATCTCCACACCGACGGCGTTCACCAGCTGATTGCCGCTGTCTTTTTGTTACTTGTTTTGCATTGTAAATAAACAGAGTTTATCACCGTTACCGACGTGACTGGTGTCTCTTTGCGCTCGACGAGCAGCATGCCACGCGAGTACGAACCCGCTTTGCGAGTGGCGTCGGAAGTATTTCTGAGGTGGGGGGGCAACGGAATGGGGGTGGGGGGGGGGATGAAGTATCTAGAACAATATGGATATATAAAATCGAAACGCTCACAAACGTTTATTTGGAACGAATATATGTCCTTCCTCTTTTGGAATGTGGTGATCTTGTTTTTCTCCCATGTTGACGTCTTCAAACAGCGTGAAATAAGAAAGAGCTCACTGGTGCCCGAAAACGGTTCGTCGTTCAGCCGTCCTCGACACGAACTGTCTGATGATAGAGTTCAGATCAAGTTTTGCTGCTCGCTCACTATTTACGTGCAGCAGCATCACCTGAGTCAGTCGCTTTTGTGACATGGTAGCTCTGAGGTAATTCTTGATACGCCGAATTGCGCTGAAACGTCGTTCAGCTGAGGCCGCTGACGCTGGCACTGTCATTATAAGTGCCGCAAGGCGCATCACCTCAGTCATCATCCTCTTGACCTCTGGGACTTGTCTGCCCAGAGCACGGCACAACTCGGGTACGGAGCCGATCTGACCGCTTGAGTGAACCATGTTCAGCTGCCTTGAAAGGCTTTCCAGGTGAAAATCAGTAGCGTGGGATCCTAACTTCCTTTCAAGTTATTCTGCAGTTTGTGGCTTCTCTTGAATAGCGCACAAAATTATTTGCTCTAGTTGTGCGAGACTTTGCATGCCTGGTTGCTTGAATCGTCTTGCAAGCTCGGCGCGAACACAATCTAACGCTTCGTAGAACTGCTTCCGAAGGCCTGTCTCCGCGTCTAGAAACGCTGGTTGACAGGGCTCGCTGCTGTGTTCGAACCTTCTTGGAGGACCGCATCGCGTGGTCTTGTTTGAAGGGGCCTTTAGCTTATGCTTCTTTGCTGCCCCCTCTGTACGTTCGTACACTTCTTGGAAACCACTCTCCTTTCTTTGCCTTGTCAAGTGTGCTTCCAGGACTTCCGTCGCCCTCAGCGCTCCTTCCACAGAAGTATCTGGCTTCTGCAGCGATGTTGCAAGTTCTTCGCATGTTCCAAATATTGTGATGGCGCAGTTGAGACCAAACACGGTCTCGAACTTTTGCATTTTCTTCAAGAAGCCGTGTATTGCTGCCTTCTTGTCGTCTCGCGGATACCCCTTGTCATTCAAAATGTCTTTCAGGGTTAGTTGCACCCTTTCGTAGTTCTCGACGAAGCGCATCATCGCTTTTACTCGAACAACCCACCGGGTGGGGCACAGAGGAAGCAGCTTGGATACTTTTCCACTGGCGATGGTACCTTCTTCGCTCTCGTGGCCAGGAGACAACATTCTTATATGCTTTCGTTCGCTTCGCTGACTCCATTATGATTCCCGAAACGTCCTTAACGATGGCAAGCGCGTCGCGAATCAGCTCGCAGCCTCGTCCAACCTCCTGCAGAACAAGATCTAAGGCGTGGTTGCTGCAATGAAGGTACACAACTTTTTGCTGCACTTCGGTCACTTTTTTCTGTACCCCGTTAACCTTCCTGACATATTTGCAGCACCATCAAAGCACTGTCTACGAAGGTTCTGAAAGTCTAGACCCAACCGCATGATCATGTCTTTGATCACAGCAAAAAGATTTGCGGCTGTGGTATCACTCGGGTTGTACAAGCCAACAAAAATCTCCTTTACATGCAAAGTGTCTGGATCCACGCACCTGATGCACAGCGAGAACTGCCCAGAGGATGAAACGTCCGTCGTGCCGTCGGCAATGATGCTGAAGAAGGTTGAATGCTTTACCTCCGGTATGATGCCCCGCAGCAGCTCGTGAGACATGATTTCAATGACTTCGTTTTGAACGTCAGCGCTCAGCCACTTGTCTCGCCTTTTCATCCACATCTCCAAGGCCGGGACGTCTTGAGATCTTTCGTCGAGTAGAAGCCGCAGGTTTCCATCTTCATACGAATGTCCGCGCAGGGCCTGACCCGAGCGTGCAAGGTATCTGATGGAGCTGAAGGCAACACGGAATGCCGTTCACGCCTCATTCTGCTCCTTCAGGCTCTGCTCACTGAGAAGCTTGATCACTGGTGCTTTCTGCAGTCTCTGCAACAAGCTATCCACGGACCGGCTGTGGCATTCACTTTTTTTATGTGTTCTATACTTCTCAGTGGCCTTGTTCCAGTTTCTAAAGCCGGATGAAATGAAAGTCACCTCGGCACCACGAACACTGTTTTCGCATTTCATAGTGCACCATGCCACACATTCATGACACAGCACACTGTCACTATCGCAGTTATTGAGGAGTTTCAGCGACGGAGTCGCCACCCTGGTGGCCGGTCGCCGAAAGAGAAAGAGGGGGATAGTTTCGCTGGGCGTTGGCTTTGTGTAAAGGCGTTGGCCGCGAACGTAGGCTTATAAACTTCGGCAGCAAGAATATTACGCGGCTCTAGTGTTCCGGTACGAGCAACGGAGGTGACACGATCCGCTACGACTAGCTACGACCACCCGGCCGCAGCAATGCCGGCGATCCAGGCGTCGAAGGAGCGAAACCTGTGTGCTACGCAGTCAGTCGCCGTCGCCCGACGCAGCACGTTTGGCATTCAGGGCTTTCCGCCCGGGGTTCTGCGTTTGTACTTGACCCGAGTATTATTTCCTGTGCTTGTGTGTGTGTGCTCAGTGGCTGGATATGGACCTCATAGAGCAGTCCTTCAGACTCAACAGCGACTAAAGTTGACGGCGGAGGGGCTTGCAGCAACGCTTTCGGGTGGTGCACGGGCGTGACGACTACACGGATAAATTTAAGATTGCTGCTCGCAGGTGGCCATAGTTGCTTTATGTTGACACGATTTTAAGTGTAAGTACTCCGTGCAAAGGCGAATCTATCGCGTTTATAATCCACATTTGTTTTTTGTTGTTTTTATCACGCACGACCGACTACTAAGCGAATGCTTCTGTACGATCAAGGAGTGAATGTCTTCGGCCTTACATTGCGGAACGTCCAATAAAAATTCATGTTCCTTCAGCAAGAAACCTTCCCTTTCGAGTGACCTTTTTTATTGATAATTGCTCCTGTATCTAGGTGCTTCAATCAACCCGATCGATTAGGTTGCTTCCCTAGTTAGACATTTTGCTGCCACATGCGGCACTAATGCTTGGCACGATGTATGCCACTGGTGGTATTGTGAATTGGTTTACTTCCAAAGCTAAAGTGTAACAGGTGGGACCATTCAGTTTGCTAAAATGTGATATGGGAATTTTATTGCATAACTAGCATTTACGTTAAGATTAATAAGAAACAGCTCATGTGATAATGCAGGTCTACAGCATAAAAGCTTTGCTGATCCAGAATGGTGGTGCTATAGGCTAAAGCCTCAAGGTTTTAATGTACCAAATTGGTGATTACACGGCAATAAATATTGTGGTGGAAAACCTGCCCCATTGACACGGTGAGTTTTGATCGTGACCATTGGTGTGCTGTTGACAAATTAGGTAATGGCACACCTTTTCCCTGACCATCTGGCTTCAAGGGACATCGCATCTGGATGTGCTTAAATATGTTTATTTCAAGGTTCAGTTGACCCCTCCATCATTACAGGAAGGCAGTCTCAAGCCACAACAAACAGCAGTGAACACACAATGCATAATAACAGGCACCAGTGTCCAGGCGTATAGTCCGCAGAAGCCAATTTGAGCCTGAATTTTTTTTTTTTTTTATTTAGATAGTTTGCATTTATTGTATAATCCGCAGGGCCTGATTTCCGCACCCAGTGCATAGTCCGCCAAGCTGGTGCGTTGTGTCTTCGTGCTTTTTTTCCTGGGTGGCATTTTTTTTCAGAAGTTCTTCGGCGAACGCTCTGTTGAGCCTGAATAACTGCTATTGAGGCCCATATCCAGCCACTGAGCACACACACAAGCACAGAAAATAACATTCGGTGCCAAGTACAAACGAAGCACCTGGGCAGAAAGCCGTGAATGCCAAACGACCAGCGTCGGGTGACGGCGACTGACTGCATTGCGCCCCTTCGACGCCTGCATCGCTGCGGTGGGTGGTCGTAGCAAGTCGTAGCGAGATGATCTCCACTTCAAGCAAGAAATCCTGCCATACCATAGTCAAGATATGTGTGCAAGTGTTCGACGACGTGGGCTCTCTCACACTGGTGCAGCTGTCATCAAGAAAGGTACATATCAACAATGTTTCGCACGTTTGAGGCTGAAACTTGACGCATACTTTATCTAAACCTAAATTTATCGATTTGCGGCTACAAACATTTTCGTTGACGTTGCTTAGATGATGTAACCATTCAGGCCTCGCATTAAATGGTGTTGCGAACTCTTCGGTTGTGTATGAAAATCTATTTTTGCCCTAATAAAAGGACATTTTCAAAAAATACAAGTGTCTCTGCTGGCACATATCTTCCAATTTACAATGCAGAGGCAAAAAGAAAAGCAACTGTGTAAATCTACCACTTAGCCATAAGCACCTTTGCCATTCATTCTTCGGCACACTCAAATATCAGCTTAGGATGTTATTGTTTTAGAAGCTTTGCCCTGTTTTGTGAAAAGAAAAAAACTTAAAAAAGCTTTACCTATGTTCTCCTGGCATTAATAAAGACTTAGCAGATCACACACAGCTGATATCACCGTGGCACATACAACTCGAACGACCGATGAGACTATTGCTATTACAATAAAGCTTTCCACAAGAGCCAAAGGAGGCTTGTAGGGGTGCACAAGTACATCGAAATGTGATTGGCGCTTCCGGGGCTTGTTTACATTATGCGTAAAAACAGGACGATCGGCGACCAGCTGATCGAAATATAACACCAAAAATACCGATGTTTCGATACATAGAACGCAGGATAAAGACCTCAATCGTCCCTTGTATGCTATAGCTGTCATACTTTCCATCCAACCGCTTTTTAGCGCAATTAACTAGAACAACCGAAGAGTTCGCAACACCGTTTAATGCGAGGCCTGAATGGTTGCATCATCTAAGCAACGTCAACGAAAATGTTTGTAGCCACAAACCGATAAGTTTAGTTTTAGATAAAGTACGCGTCATAGTTTCAACGCGCGAACATTGTTGATATGTAGTTATATACCTTTCTTTGGACCCGCGTACATTCTGTTCAACTTGATGACAGCTTGCACCAGCGTGAGAGCTCACGTCGAAAACTTGCACAAATATCTTGACTATGGCAAGATTTCTTGCTTTCGACTGGATTGACCACTTCATTTGTAGCATAACGGTAGGTCTTGCTTGAAGCGATGATCGTCTCGCACACGGCAACAAACAGAGAACGACGTGATTTGTTTAATTTATACGCTACCGGTCTACGGGCGTCGCGAATCTATCCCCCTCTTTTCCGCCATCTTGGATCAATCGGAGCGCCCCCTATATTCGCTGAAACTCCTCAATACCTAAGTGCCCCTGTAATATCTTTTTTTTTTTGCGTTACATCATGTGGCGTCACACATTATGGTACGTCATATCGTCACGTGAAGTGTGATGTCGTCGAACCAAGGACATATTTTTATGACCATCTTTCGGGCACATCAATGCCGATGCCGTCTTTTGCCGTAATGGGACAAGCTTCTTTTTGAGGGGAGAGTAATGCCGCATTCCGAAGCGGCTGAGATAGCACAGCAGCTAGCATGCCCTGCTCTCACAGAGCAGCACTGTTGTTAAGTACGGAGAAATCCTGCTTATTATTTAAGGTGATTTTTGTTAGAAACGTTTATCTTTCCGGAGTTGCGTCGGCGTTGTTTTCTTTTTTTTTTTTTTACTTTCTATGTCGGGTTCGGCGTTTTGGAGGGAGCTTCCGCGGGGTCATCGCGGCCGAGGTGGGAGAGCCTCCCCCGCGGTCGTTGAGAAACGTCTCGGGTTTCGGTGCGGAGAGAGCCCGCGCTTTGAGCTGCGTGTGGCTTTTAACCGAATGTTCCTGTGGATAGAGGGTTTCGCCGCTTAGTATCAAATTGCCGCTTTTTACCCGAGGTAATAATTTAGCTGTTGGCGCCAGCCAGTCTGCGGAAAATGCAGAGAACGATTCTACAAGAAATCTGGATTTGGCGGTTGGAACGCCAGGTTGACAGCTCGCCGACCATTGGGCAACAGTGTACCACGTGGGAGTGGTGAAATTTGAAGGGATTGGTCGGTCCCTGAGGGGAAAGGAGGCTGCTACGAGCCTACAAAAGGAGTGCGGAGAGGATTCTCGGGGATTGGCTTCGATTCGATTTCGGGACACTGGGGACAAAAGTACGGGGTTTTAATTTTGGAACTTGAACTCATGACTGTTGAGTTGTTTTGTTTCGTTTAATTTTGGGATTTTAACTCATGACTGTTGAGTTGTTTTGTTTCGTATAATTTTGGAGTTTTAACTCATGACTGTTGAGTTGTTTTGTTTCATAATAAACGTGGCCACACTGACCACAGTAAAGCCAACCATCGTCGCAATGTGTTCAGCGGGATCGAACAACTTTTAGTTTTTTTTTTTTTATCAACTTCCCGGGGGCTGTTGTCATCGGGCGAGCACCATCATCGGTCGTCACCATCCGGACCAGGACGCCCACCCCCACACGACGACCCAAGGAAGTTGACTGGCGCAGTCGACAGGATCCCGCTGACTTTCTGCGACGGGTTGCGAGAACGCCACAACGTCAGCTGATGGTGAGCCCCGCCAACATCTGAGTGAGAAGACGGCGGCAATAGCCTGTTGCGTTGTGTGCGGCGGACGGAGCGGCATCTAAGTGAGAGGCTCCGGGAGTCAAGGGACTCAAGAACACCACGACGTCAGCTGATGGTGAGCCCCGTCAATATCTGCGTGAGAAGACGGAGGCAATAGCCTGTTGCGTCGTGTGCGGCGGACGGAGCGACATCTAAGTGAGAGGCTCCGGGAGTCAAGGGACTCAAGAACACCACGACGTCAGCTGATGGTGAGCCCCGTCAATATCTGCGTGAGAAGACGGAGGCAATAGCCTGCTGCGTTGTGTGCGGCGGATGGAGCGACATCTAAGTGAGAGGCTCCGGGAGTCAAGGACTCAAGACCGACGGAAGGAAACATTGCGGCGGAGCCACAGGGACGCCCCGGGGATGTGACGGCACGGCAGGACCCTTGTTCCCAGGTAAGACCTAGGGTTGTTTCCTCCGAGGCTCACAATGTCCAAAGTCACAATATCAGGGGCTAAAGGCGGCTCTTCGGGGGCAGAGGATGAAGTAGGTAGCAGGTCGGCAGCTATAGCGCGTGAAATTCTTAGACTCCAACTGGAAATTAAGAAAGTAAAGCTGGCCCAGATTCAGGCGTTGAGGGAAATGGATTCGAGAGACTCAACAAAAATGAGAGAGCTCGCGAAAAAACCCCGCGCCGTCCTCGCGCCGATGCCGGAGTTTGCAGCCCTCGCTCCGGCATCGTTTAAGAGCGCTGAGACTAAAATGAGTTCGGAGAAAGACCGCGAGGAGAATGCATACGGCGATGACTGCGGCGTAGTGAAAATTAAGAAGAGAGCGTGCGCCGACAAGGCAGAGGCACCCGCCGGTGATCCGCTGACGCAAGGAGGCGAGAGCGAGAGCAAGAGCGATGGTGACGGCGGCGACGAGGGGACGAACCTGGTTGGCGACATCGAGCGCAGGGATCCAGGGAACCCCGGCGCACCGGTCACCGCAGCACTGGGGAGGCAAGGGCCGTCCCACGCTGGAAAGAATCAGAGGCGCAAGGGGTGCAGCGACAGGTCAGAGTCGGCGGTCGAGGGGTGCTCCGGGTCCAACCCTGCATCGGCTCCGGGCTGCGACGCGGATGACCACGGCGAGAACGTGGACGACGGCGAGAGGACGGTGTTAAGAATGGAACCTTCGGCGACCTTCTTCCGAGTTTCAACGCTGCGGAAACGAGTCCCGACGTGTTCAAGACCGTCGCCCACCTGTCGTGGTCTGCCCGAAACGAGTCCCGACGTGTTCAAGACCGTCGCCCACCTGTCGTGGTCTGCCCGAAACGAGTCTCAACGCGTCCGTGACGTCAACGGGACGTGTGTGTGTGTGTGTGTGCGTGTGGGTTCGTGCGCTCCGGAAGGGGAGAGAGGCCTGGCCTAACTGCGGAGAACCATGGCTACGACGCACTTCTGGCTACGACGCGGCGGACTTTGCTGCTACGCACTTGGCGGTCGCACCTGCTGCCCTGGCGGAGAGTGAGGGAGCAAACGGACCCTATATAAGGCGGGGCGTGACCCTTACAAAAAAAATGTGAGCCGGTCTGTAGACATCTTAACGATTTTTTAACATACCTGTCCACTTCCTATCTTATCGCCATTTTTCTACAAGGTTTCTACAGATTTCCTGTCAACAGGAGTCTACAGAGCACAGTCGTCAGAAATCCTACCAACTGTCTGTCGCCAACAGTCGTTAGACTTTGCGTCGCCATATTCCTAGATTTTCTACAGACCTGACTTGATAGACCATACACACTGAAAACATGACAAAATCGTTGATATGAGTCATAAGCAGTTTTCGTGTGTAGTAAGAAACGGTTTTACAACAGGCTTGAAGTGAACTGCATAGTCACAGGATTTTATTGCCTCAAGATCCGGCCCTGATAAACATTTAAAAAGAATCACACATAGTATATATCAGACTTGTGCCTATCTCAAATACTCTACTCAAGATACTGTATCTTAAATACTTTTTGAAGTATCTTGGTATCTTGCAAATACTTTTGATCGAGAGTATTTAATACTCTATCTTAAATACATTTCTGAGTATCTTGTACTCATTATCTCAAATAAATTTTTGACATTCCGACATTTTCCGAGTTTTTCGGTATGAAGTGGCGTGGGCGTGGCACGAGGAAACGTGAACATTCTTTCGAGCAACCAAATCCTGTTGCTAGCTCCGATAAGCTACGGTGACTTATATTGAGCTGAGCTCTTGAAAAGATCGCTTTTGTGACGATTGTGACTCATATTTCACCCCGAAGTTCGTGCAATGAAGTTTTTCCCCTCGCCTTCCCAAAGGCGCTTTTTGTTTCCAGAGATTCCCCCAAAAAATCCTCAAACAAAAAGGGTGGTTTCACGGAAGTTAGGATTGGACACTGAGGCGCGGCGCAGACCGGGAAACGAGCTACGACAACAATGCAGACGTGACTGTCAAGAAAATAACTAATAAAAAAAAAAAGAAGAGAAGTGGATAGGAAAAAAAGAAGACATTTTTGTTTTACTTGTTGTATTTTTGACCCCCCTACCGCAAAACGTCTAGGCTTCCTTTAGTTTATTTTATTTTTGTCGTCAGTCCGTCTCTTATTGCTTTCGCGAACATTGATAAGCGGAGAACAGGACAGGAAACGAACTAAAAGTGTGATGATCTCTCGAAATCCCAACAAAAGTGCCCCCCAAAGCTGAGTGCCTTTCTGAACGCAACCAACTTGAAGAAGGTGCGACCACTGCCGATGGCTTTTATGTGGGTTCTCTTCGTTATCCGTTCACTCATATCCGTATCCCAAGTTCGTTTATAGTAAACTCCCCATATAGGGAATATGGATTGTAGTTAAACGCTGCGTCTAAGGTGCGCCGCAGGACGTGATATTCAGCGATGTCACTATAGCTAAAGCGACCTCTTTATTTATGTCCCAGAAATGTTTTGTAACGTGAATCAGTGATATTGCCACGCGCGTCGCCGAGCGAGCGCGAGGCCGAATGGTTCGCGCGGAGCTTCCGGGTTCGATTCCAGGGAGCGGACTCCTCTTTTATTTATTCTTTCAACTTGACATTCTCGTAAGTTCGAGAACCTTGTCGTGTGATCGAGTTACGAATATTCTACGCTAGGAACGTTCTACGCCGAATTTTCGAGAAACCCACGCGGGTACAAAAGGTGCTCCGCGTGGCGGTAGCGAAAGCTTGCGCTGGGAACCTCTTTAGTTCGATCCCCACTGCCCCCGCCCCTTTTGATCTGGATAAGTTTCGCACCGGCACGCGTTCGTGTAATCACTACTGCGTGATGCACGTTAAAACCCCCGGGTTAGCGGTTGTACTGCACTGGCTAAATTTCTCATCTACAGCTAAGCGACCGGTCACCTGTTGAGAAAGCAAGCCAATTTTTTCTTTTTTTGGTTCGGTGCCAGTCTCGTCCAGCGCTCGATCCTGCTGTTCCGCCGACATCGACGCCTGCGACGCTAACTTACTTCTATTTTGTTTTGGGCATAAGTTCGCCACATTAGACGTTTAGTTTCTTCAGTTATTCGCCGCCTCATCATTTTGTCATTCGTGACAATATCCTGATCCTTATAGTTGGACTGCATTAAATAGCCTTACGATGTTCTTTTTTTTTGTTTTGTGTTGGTTCGCGCAAATAAACCATTCTGGTAAACCGGATTTGCGCAACCGTATAATTGTGTTTGTCACTGACGTCGATTTAAATAACGCAATGCGGAAGTATCTTCAAAAGTAACTGAATTACATTTCTAAGTATTTGTACTCTACTCAAGATACTTTACAGGGAAAGTAACTTGAGTAGTATTTTAAATACTTTATGAAGCAGGTATTTAGTAACTTAACTTAATTACTTTTATCGAGTATTTTGTCCAACACTGGTATATATACAGGTTTCCAATAAAACATGCTGTAGGTTGCAGCCTCGACCACTGCCAACACCAGACACCACGATTCCAAATCAATAGGTTGAAACAATCATGCACACTAGCCTTTTCTTGAAGACAGGACTATATGACCAGAATGTGACTTCAACCTCCAACGAGGGTAACTAAAGGCGATATACTGCGAGAATGTTCTAAGCTTGATGATTTAAGCCAGCTGACTGAGACAGAAAAGAGGATAGCATCGCAACCTTCAGTCAGCGAGCGTTGGCGATTCATCATGTGTTGAAAGTCGGACGATGTGCTGTCCGTGGCGTCTTTTATGTGTAACTCTTTCGTAAAAAAAATTTGAAGTTTAAAAACGCGAACCTAACAGTGTACAAATAATATTAAATTTATTGATAATATATATATATATATATATATATATATATATATATATATATATATATATATATATATATATATATATATATACATTTATATATTTATTTATTTATTTATTTATTTGTGGACATCATGCACAAAAAATAGTCGCGCTTAGTTCTTATTCTTAATTATAATGTGAGTTATACCACGTAAAACATAGTGTCTTCAAACTTGCCCTGTTAAGAATCACTTTTGGGCTGGACAGCTTCTTTAGAAATTCAAAAGCTGGCCTTGAAAGAGCTGTCCTGTTCAATCGGTATTGACAGCAGGGTAGACGCTATGCGTGTTTTAGGCCAATCGTGTCTCCGGTTAGGGTCACGTGACTACAGTCTCGAAGCTGGTGATAAGGCAGAGCACGGAACCTGACTAAAAGCCCAAGGCCATGCATAACATCCACTGCACTATCAACCTTGGGTACAAGTGACAAATCGTCTCGTTGTGTTCATTGTTGAGATGGCCCTGAAGATTAGCCTTTGTAAGCGCACCCCCCGTTCTGGGGGGTGCGCTTACAGCCCTAAGCTGAAGGCGTGGTAGACGGTATCGCTTGAATCCGCTCTCTGTGCGCGGGTAACGGCAGAAGCGTGATCACGTGTTTTGACGGATGACGCATTGGCCGTTGACAAACCCGGAATGCCTGCGAAGACCGGACCTAGCTTCGCGGGTGATGCGGCCTGCGGGCCTGCTGTGGATTTCGCTTCTGTGGTAAATGTGGTAAATCTAGTTCTAGAGTTCCGATCACCAGCAGCACATTTCGTCTTAGTACCAAGTGCGATCTTCAACATGCGGATTGCCAAGACCATAGATATTCTTTCGGCAGCGCCTACACTCCGGTGATCTTCCTTTGTTGTGGGCATACATGTGACCACTAGCTTCGACGGACCGAAGACACGACGGACCGCCTTCTCTTACATGTGAGTGACAAGGAGAGGTCCTCCTGACCATCTGGGATAGGTATTCTTGCAACGCAATGTACGTTTTGTCCCTATCCGATGAGTTTGAACCGTGTCGAACTCTGTGCCAGGAATCTCTGACGTGTTCAACGTGTAATCCAGAGCGATCGGCCCGAAAGGCCCTGTACAGCGCTATTTGTAAGTGCTTTTTGCGCCCTAAATTCAAAAATTAAACAGTTAATTAAAACATTTTAGTTAATTTGCTAATTACCCAATTTCACGTATTTTATAGAGGCCGCCATGGCCATTAACACTTCCCCAGGGCTCAAATTACTCTATCTCAAGTTCCCTTTTTGAAAATTTGGTGCAACTAAAAAAAGAAGCACCCTGTATACGTCTCTATACTTGGTTTCAGCTTACGTCCGAGCGTGGCCGTTGTTGTGATCAAAAAGCGCAACGTCATGGCGTTGTTGGCTCTTGATAGGACGAGCCGGCGGAGGAGCACGCACAGAAAGACGGCAAACACCGCTGGTCCTATCAACTGCGGAGAGCACGCCGTGACGGTGCGACGTTTTCGCCATTAGAATGGACCTTCGGCTCATAACGTCGGCCACGCTCGGACCTAAGGTGAAACAAAGTATAGTGTAAAATAGACTTGCTAATGGAGTTGCACTTTGAAGACACTTAACTGTTTCATTACCATGCAAAGTCTAGGCTTCTCTGAAAGCTGCAGGCAGAAGCTAGTAGCTTGGCGTTGATTGGAGAGTTTGGCCGGGCCAGCCCGTTACAAAGGTTACAGCCTCTATCGTACATCATCCATGATCTCCCACCCTTTTTGCATCCAACGTATCATGCCCGTTTTTCCTAATTATTGGGCAAGTGAGCCTGTGAATGGGGCATGTGCATGTCCCCAGTTGAGTAGTGGGGAGCTGCTCAACTGGAGATTTGAATAGATGCTAACTTGTCATCTCTCTCTCTCTCTCTCTTTTTTCCAGGCCACACCTGTGCACTTTTCAAGGTCGATGCAGCAAAGATCAAGCACAGCCTATCAAGCATGCTGAGCAAGCTGGACAAGTAGAACAAAACACTGCTCAACAGCTGAGAATAAAAAAAAACACGAAAAATAAGAACATTTTGTGTGGTCTTTGAGTGTATAATGAAGCAAGTACTCTGCATGCAGCATAGGCATCGATACACTTCAGAATTGATAACTAGCATTACACAAAGATAGAAACTGGCCTATTTTCTGTAGATAATGGATAGAGTTGAGGGGATTTGTCTGTAGAAAGTGGGCAGAAAATGGGTAGAAACTGCTATATTCTCCATACTGAGATAATAGAAACTGTGGCCACTTGTCTACAGCAATTCGCTAGAAACTCTCTTATTGGCGCTAGAAATGGGACAGGAGGTTTGCTAGAATGTCTATATGTTTGCTGTACAGAGTCGCCACATTATCTGTACACTGCAGTCTACACAAAACCTGTAGGAAGCAGCGGCCAATATTCTGTAGACAATGGTTAAAAAGTGGATACATTCTTCATAGGAAATCTATGCTCTTTAGCCATAATTATGTCTAGAAATTCTGTAGAAATTGGTTAAATTTTTTTGTAAGGGGAGGCGGCTCCAGGGGTTCTCTCGGATTTGACGACTGTATCGCTACCATGTAATTAAACCGTTCGTTACGTTACCAATTCTCCCACCTCCACTGGACCCCTGGGTTCTTCACTTCGGGGAATGGTCGTCGTCACGAGCCAGGAAGCCTCCGGACGTGCGGCTTAAACCCCGCCTCGAACAACTGGTTGGCAGCGGTTGGGATCGGACCATGCGACATCGTGCTACATCTGTGGGTGAGCGTTTGAACTTTGCTTTGAGATTCGCCAGGCTTCAGATTATGGGTAATTAATTTTGAACTGCTGGGAATCCTTAGTGTTTGACTCGTGCGCTAGGTTTGTGTACAACCTCGCGACAAGTTTTATAGCAAAGCCAAAGAGCAGCGATCATGGATCTAATGAGGTTACTGAGAACAGATTTACTCTGTTTATGTGAAGAATTGGGTGTGGAGGTGGAGCAAAAGATGAAGAAATCTGAGATCAGTAAAGCGATTTCAGAGAGCGCGGAAGCAGAGGAAATTAAAATTGCGTGGGAACTGCTTCAGAACGCTAAGAGTGAAGCTGCAGCAAGAGAGGAACGAGAGCAAGCTGCAGCGAAAGAGGAACGAGAGCAAGCTGCAGCGAGAGAGGAACGAGAGCAAGCTGCAGCGAGAGAGGAACGAGACCAGGAGCGAGCGCTGAAAAGGCTAGAGCTCGAAATTGAACAACAGCGATTAAACTCGCAGAACAGTAGAGTTGGGGCTCCGGTACGAGCAAGTGAGACCGAGTCGTATCAAATGAAGAAGCTCCTGCAGCCGTTTAAAGTTGGGGAAGACGTGGGCCTGTTCTTAGTTAACTTTGAGAGGACATGTGAGAAGTTGAGCTTCGCCCCAGAAACGTGGCCGCAACGGCTTTTGACTTTGTTGCCCTGTGAGGCTGCAGAGGTTGTCGCGCACCTTAGTGCTGGAGACGCGGACGACTACGACAAGGTGAAGTCCAGCCTTTTGAAGCGGTACCGCCTTTCTGCCGAGGCGTTCCGTCAAAGGTTTAGAAACGCATCCAAAAAGAGCAGCGAGGGCTACTCGGAATTCGCGTACGGGCTTAAAACCAACCTGATAAAATGGTTGAAGAGCGAGGAATTCGTGTACGAAAGCCGAGACAAGGTAGTCGAGTGTGTGTGCCTCGAACAGTTCTTTCGTAGCATTCCGCATTCAGTCAAGCTCTGGGTGCAGGACAGGGTGGGAGTCGACTCTGTCGAAAGGGCCGCTGAGCTAGCCGAAGAGTACGCAACGCGTAGAAAGCTGAGCGGAGAGGAAAGCGAATCCGGCCAAAGCGATCAGCGTAAGCCCTTCCAACACCAACAGGGAAACGGCTCCCGAGATAAAAGGCCCGAGAAGCCCGAAACAGGACAAAATGTCCCAGAAAAGAGCACAGAACACTCGAACGGAGACGAGGCGCGGAAAAGCTCAACAGGGCAGTTCGAGGCAAGGAAGCCGTTCCTGTGCTACAACTGTCAGGAGCCGGGACACACAGCGGCCAGATGTAAGAAACCGCGGGTTGTGTTCTCTTACGTGAACGGTAGTGACAAGGACCTGAAGCTTCTTCGTCCCTATCTTCACGAGCTCCATGTAAACGGAAAGCCGTGCAGGGGTGCTTCGGGACAGTGCAGCGACGATGGACGTTGTCCATCCGTCGTATGTAACGCCATCCGATTTTACGGGAAAGGTAGTTTGGATCAAGCAGCTGCTCGAAAAGCACAGTGTCTGTCTGCCTATGGCGACAGTAAGGATAACTGGCCCGTTCGGAGAGCTAGGGACAAAGGCGGCTGTCTCGCAAACAGTACCGTTGGAGTATCCCTATTTGTTTTCTAACCGGTCAGATTTCGTGCTGCGCGAAAGGGGTCAACAACTGGGAGAAGGGCTAGTTCAGTCGTGTACGAGGTCCAAATCTCGTCAGGTCGCCCCTTTGTTGACGAGTGATCCAGAGCAAGAGGCAGCTGACGGGGAGCAAGCACTCCCAGAGTTGGAGGCAGAAAACCGGGATGAGAGGGACCAGGTTGTAGAACAGCCTGATCTCGTAGCACTAGGAAGCGTACGCCGTCCCAACGCGCCGGCGGAAAAGGCGGAGGAAGAGGGGATCAGTGAAAGATCTCTCGTAGCTCCGGCGTCGCGTAACTTTGGTCCTCTGCTACGAGTAGACAGAGTGTCTTTGACAGTCGAGCAGAAGAGCGACCCTAGTGTGTCAGGGTTTCGCTGTACAGCTCAGGAGATTGCTAGGACCAATGTAACGGGGAATGAAAGAGGCGGATTGTTTTATCGGCGCTATAAGGACCGCATTTTCACGTCTAGAAATCACGTGAAAATCGATCACTATGACTTCAGCGTAAGAAAAAGGAAAAGCAAATTTAACGGCAATGCCGATGGGTGGAGCAGATTTTTCTGACATCACGAAAAATAGTAGGGATGATCTCAGAGGTCTTCGTCATCCACGGGAATGAGGATCTAAGGGGGGGCACTTCGTTGAAACCCCAAAAGGACCTCACAAATTGCGAAGAGTTTTTTTCTTTTGTACTTTGTTCTTAGTGACCTCGTTGGAAAAATGAGTTTTTTTGGCGACAGGGGGTCTCGATACCCGGAATTGTACCAAATTTTGGTAATCCGTAATCCAGTCTGGCGGGTTTTTGGCGAATTCCGAGCGTTTGACTGCGGTGTGGCGTGGTGTTGTGGGGGACGTTTCCGCTGATGCCTCCGTTGTGAGAGGTTTGGGAGTTTGTTTGGTGCTTGCCGCGTCTTCTCAAGGCCTACTCCAAGCCCACCTCTTCAGGCCAGCGATAGTACCACCGGCCATTCGAGGTTTCCCTGGCCCCGGAGGGGCTGTTAAGAATGGAACCTTCGGCGACCTTCTTCCGAGTTTCAACGCTGCGGAAACGAGTCCCGACGTGTTCAAGACCGTCGCCCACCTGTCGTGGTCTGCCCGAAACGAGTCTCAACGCGTCCGTGACGTCAACGGGACGTGTGTGTGTGTGCGTGTGGGTTCGTGCGCTCCGGAAGGGGAGAGAGGCCTGGCCTAACTGCGGAGAACCATGGCTACGACTCACTTCTGGCTACGACGCGGCGGACTTTGCTGCTACACACTTGGCGGTCGCACCTGCTGCCCTGGCGGAGAGTGAGGGAGAAAACGGACCCTATATAAGGCGGGGCGTGAGGCGGCTCCAGGGGTTCTCTCGGATTTGACGACTGTATCGCTACCATGTAATTAAACCGTTCGTTATGTTACCAATTCTCCCACCTCCACTGGACCCCTGGGTTCTTCACTTCGGGGAATGGTCGTCGTCACGAGCCAGGAAGCCTCCGGACGTGCGGCTTAAACCCCGCCTCGAACAACGGCGAAAAGGGCTTTGATTCCTCCGATCCAGGCGTCGAGACGGAAGCTCCGACTGCGGAGTGGCACCGACTCCGGTACCGGCACCGTGTCATCGCCGAAGGTCAGGCTGGCGGTACATCGTAGGGTGACGATCAGGAAGAAGGCTGCGTCGAGCGACTCCGGAAGGAGGAGTCCGGACGCAAGGAGCTGCGGGGGTGGTAAGCGCCAAATGGGCACGGAGAAGAGGAAGCCACTCCGGTCAGTGGCCAGAGCTCGCACTCGAGGACAGCAGACTTTAAGTTTGAACTCGGGATCAGTGAGTGTCGTGTATTGCGCGCCGCCCCAGGCAATTCTCAGAACGTCTTCGATGGCAACGAGCTGGACGACAAGACCGCCAAGATTAGGAGGGTAGCTAGCAAGGCTACTGGTGTTTCGTTTCGCCTTAAGGCTACGTTTATTTCACTGCCCTCCTGGTTAACTTTCCTTTTGCTTTTCGGTCGGCCCTTCAGTATTTTATATTCTACATAATATTTTTGGTGCATAGTCTTTATTCACCGCGGGAGAAGTTTGTCAGTACTCACGTATATTTCGAAGCCTGCAAGCCGAGGCTCGAAACAGCTTAGGGAGCGCTGGCGGAGACGGAGAGTTATCTGTAGTTCCTGTCTTGGAGCATTTTACATTTCTTGTTTCCAAGTCGTATAGTTTTGTTTTATTTTGAATGCTTATTTTGACTAGTGCGAACTTTATTAGGAATAGAGTCCGTAGTGGTGGCTGCACCCATACTGTGGAGCTTTGCGATTAGCGGGTTTAGATATACCTATATGGACATTGTGGAATATGGAATGTACGACTCTGGGTCTTGCTCGGTGCTGTGTGTCTCCGAAGTGACGAACAGTGGGACTGATGTTGCGCGAACAACAAGTGTGCTTGCAACAGTCTTGGTGGGGAGGTGTTTAGTACGGAGAAATCCTGCTTATTATTTAAGGTGATTTTTGTTAGAAAAGTTTATCTTTCCGGAGTTGCGTCGGCGTTGTTTTCTTTTTTTTTACTTTCTATGTCGGGTTCGGCGTTTTGGAGGGAGCTTCCGCGGGGTCATCGCGGCCGAGGTGGGAGAGCCTACCCCGCGGTCGTTGAGAAACGTCTCGGGTTTCGGTGCGGAGAGAGCCCGCGCTTTGAGCTGCGTGTGGCTTTTAACCGAATGTTCCTGTGGATAGAGGGTTTCGCCGCTTAGTATCAAATTGCCGCTTTTTACCCGAGGTAATAATTTAGCTGTTGGCGCCAGCCAGTCTGCGGAAAATGCAGAGAACGATTCTACAAAGAATCTGGATTTGGCGGTTGGAACGCCAGGTTGACAGCTCGCCGACCATTGGGCAACAGTGTACCACGTGGGAGTGGTGAAATTTGAAGGGATTGATCGGTCCCTGAGGGGAAAGGAGGCTGCTACGAGCCTACAAAAGGAGTGCGGAGAGGATTCTCGGGAATTGGCTTCGATTCGATTTTGGGAGACTGGGGACAAAAGTACGGGGTTTTAATTTTGGAACTTGAACTCATGACTGTTGAGTTGTTTTGTTTCGTTTAATTTTGGGATTTTAACTCATGACTGTTGAGTTGTTTTGTTTCGTATAATTTTGGAGTTTTAACTCATGACTGTTGAGTTGTTTTGTTTCATAATAAACGTGGCCACACTGGCCACAGTAAAGCCAACCATCGTCGCAATGTGTTCAGCGGGATCGAACAACTTTTAGTTTTTTTTATCAACTTCCCGGGGGCTGTTGTCATCGGGCGAGCACCATCATCGGTCGTCACCATCCGGACCAGGACGCCCACCCCCACACACCATCATCGGTCGTCACCATCCGGACCAGGACGCCCACCCCCACACGACGACCCAAGGAAGTTGACTACTGTGTTCGAATTTCAGCCGTGGAAGCACATTTTATTCTTTCTTTTATTCCTCTGTTGGCATTTGGTACCACTCGGTTAAAGCCGCCGGACGCCGCATTTTCTGCTCCATGAACATATAATGCTTTCTCATTAAAAAGGCACATCCAGTCAGGAATGTGCCTTTTTGTGTGGTTGAGTCGCACAGCTGCCCACCACTTCGAAAATCACAACTGAAGTATGAGGGGGCACTAGTGATCAACAAATGAGGTTCACGCCATTCATAGGTGAAGGATCCATTTGCCGTTGATCGCAATCCTGCACCTCGTTAGCTCTAACCGGCAGGATAGTCAGCTCGGCAGACTCGTCGGCTGAATCATCCGGGTGTAGTTTAGCGTTGTCCTTATGCTGCTTCAAGCAGGGATGCATGCGAACAGTTCGCAAAACACATGCCTCTTGCCAACACTTCAAACTACATTGCTGGTCGTGACGTGCGGTCATGTTTGCCCTAAGAAGTTTGTAAGACACTTTGGATGATGTCGTAATATTCCGTTGTAAGTCACACAAAAGTTGCGACAATTATGTTTCGTTAATACGGATTCCTTCTCGGATTTTGTCATACGCAATTTTTTATCGTAAGTTTGCTTTTTGAATTCGGCCTCTGATGTCTCGATCCTCCCAATAATTCAAACTGTGTATTGCATCGATTATGAAAGCTGCAGTAGATACACACCCTTTCGGAACATTGCTTTATGATCCGCATAGAACCCTATTACCGTTTTCATCCTGTCCATTGTGATTAAAAATACTTTTTCAAGATAGTAAACAAAGACAAAAAAAATACACAGAGACAAGAAGTGGGCGTAAAACACTGGCTTGTCTACGATCATAAACCAATTGGCCCAAATTGCTATATTAATTCTTCGAGATGCTTATAAGTCATAGCTTCTATATGTTCAAATTTGGTAAACTTCATAAGCGACAACATCTGCTCGCTTATCTTTGGTATACCTTGTCAAAAGCCAAAATAAAAGACTGCAATGCGGCGGCAAAAACAGTGAGAGATTGATTCGCGCAGACTCGGGGGCAAAATATACTTTTGCACCATGGTGCCCCTGACAATGTTATTAGTGCCACTCATTAAACTATCAAGGTAGTGTGAAACTTAAGTGCCTGGGTGAGCAAAAATGTAGGTATTTTAAATGTGACTTTCCGCATTTAAGGCTGGTTCACACATACAGTGCAGCGCTAACTCAGCCCTGTTAAGGCAACGAGTCAGTGCTACTTCCATGGCTTGTATCATGTGTTCTGAGTTGCCTCCTTTCATACAAAAGACCGATGTCCCGGTTTGTAATACTGATTCAGCACTGAGGTACTGCTGCGCTGTGAACAGGATACCTTGCTCGGACATTGAAGTTTATATGAGCAGATCAATGTGTAACTGTGCATCTTTTTTATTTATAGGTTACCAGTACTCCCGTGGATGCGAAGGCAGTACAAGGTCTCCCGTGGACACGAAGGCAGTACAAGGTCCGCCATGGACACGAAGGCAGTGTACCATAGACTCGAATTTCACATTTTTAATAAACCAGTTATTGCTCCTTCCCACGGTTTTATGCAGGCATTTCCTGAACCCTGCATGAGTATATAGGCAAACATATAAGTGACACTTGCACTCACTTTCCCCTTCCCTCAAAACAGCGGTTACATCCAGACAACATATCATACAACCTATTGTCGTCTTCCCTCTGAGAGCTCTATCTAGAAACCCATGCTAGGAATATAATTTCTAATACATTTCATTTGAAAGTCTAGTTACACTGCTTTCAGTCTCTGTTGAAAATCAAATGTGTTTTTCTGCTGCGTTGCAATTGAGGTTTTGATGGGCCCTCTCATTAGGTATATTCCGACTCGTCGGAATATACCTAATGAGATGGCACGTCAAAACCTCGGTTACAACGCGGTAGAAAAAAAACATTTGATTTTCAACAGAGACTCAAAGCAGTGTATCTAGACTTTCAAATGAAATGTATTAGAAATTCTGATGAGGTGGAACGGCAAAACCTTAATTGAAACGCGGTGGCCAATAGTTTTCGTAAACTCCTTAGGGACGTCTCGTTACAAAAAATCAATTGTTTTTCAACACAGACTCGAAACGGTGTCAATAGACTTTCAAATTATATTCATATGAAATATATTAGAAACTTTATGCGGTAGCTTTGTCGAAACTTCAATTGGAACGCGGTGGCCAATAGTTTTCGTAAACTCCTTACGGATTCGTTACAAAACTCATTTGCATTTCTACTGATACTCGAAAAGATACTCCATAAACGTTCAAATGAAATTCATTAAAAAATGTTGTAAGGGTTATGCCTTTTCTATGTCTTCACGACGCAAACCCGCTCATAAACACAACATTTTTTTTCTTTTTTCTATGGGACATTGAACACGATGTTTAACTTTTTTGTAATTAGCGTGCTTCGAAATATACCTTTTTTAAAAATCCCAAAAAGTCGCACGCGAAGTCTGGGATCGCTCCTCCTTGCCAGCGGCAGCTACCGCATGACACTGAAGAGAGCGAGAGGGTACCGGAGTTGCTCGCCTGCCCTCGCTCGCCGACGACTCTGGGCGCGGCGAAGCCATCAAGAGCATGTGGCCTTACGATCTTTTTCGTACAGGCAATCCCCTGCCCGATCGGAGCTGTGTTTGTCGTTCAACGTTGCCAAAATCCCAGTCATCCAAGTGCCGGTATCTGACGGTCATCGGTCGGATTATAACAGTCATCGGCAGCATCCAAGCGTATTCGTTTTAACAACGCCCCCTGCTTCATCCGGGTTCGTGACGTCATCGCCTACACCGCGTATAAAGGACGAAATTGAAGACTTTTTCTGGGACGACAGAGCGTCGGTGGCAGCGGTCGTGATAAGTTGTGCTCGGCGTAACGGACGACTGTTTCGGTTTCAAGGGTGGTGGGGGCGGCGGTGGTGAAGGGGCGGACCCGTGAGCGGGTGGCCGTGTCGGTGCTGCTGCGTTGGGCTCTCACGAAACGGTCACGACGCGAAGAGTCGAGGGCGAGCTATTCGCGTCTCCAGCTCGGCGCTCGCCCTTCCCGCGGCGGAAACGGGAAGCCCTCTAGTGAGGGTCCCCCGATTCTCCTGCTCAGCGGGCACGGCGGAACTGCTCGCGATCATGGCTCGCGAAATGTCGTTTCCGAATGCAAACAACATTTTTCATTGTCCCAACGTAGTGCTACAGCCGGTATGGGATTGTACCTTGTTAGAGTTTAAGTATTGCGCATAGAAGCAAGCGCTGTGCGTTTGCGCTAGAGTTGCGTGCCCACGTTGTGCGTGCGCCTCACCGCCATGCGCCATCCAAGACCGCAATTTTGGACTCCGTGCACGCGCAGTGTGGAACACGCAAAGCTAACGCAAACACACAGCGCTTGCGTTCGCTCGTATACGCAATACTAAAACTGACTACTGTTTCACCGGCTTCCAACGCCAACGAAACGTGCTGCAGTGAGCGTACGTGCAAGCAGGTAGGCTTTCCTTCGAACTGGAAAGGCTGAGATTGGGAAAACGACGGAGCGTAAAAATGACAGTAACTAAATGTTATGAAAAAATTATTAAATAATTTTTTTTTTTTGGGGGGCATTTGGTTTGGAAGGATTTTGGCGGCGACCTTGGACGTTTTGCCGATTGTCAAAAGTCGCGACTTTGATAGCACAATATACTTTACCCACAATTAATGTAATTTTACATAGATTTCCCACATTAGCTAGAATGTTTTCATTGATTTTAGACTATTTTTTTTTTATTTTATTACTCGGTAATTAAAATTGCTGCAATTGGCACCGGTGATCATAATTGGCACACTTTTGATTGTCATATTTGCTCGCGCGTTTGAAATTAGATCATAAGCAACAACGTATATTAGAGCTTGAAAAAATTACGTGTTAAAATATCTTAATTTTAATATTGTTAATATTAATACAAATCGTGGCAATGTATGCCCCCAATTAACGCCACGAACAGGAGAATACGCCATTTAACCATAATAGTCTTTCCAGAATGAATTGTGTATTCATTTTAGCATATAAAAAACTGACATTTTTATCAAGACAGACAAACAGTCAAACAATGAATGTAATATGAAGTCCTATGCGTAACGCGTTGCTGTAAAACACACACACACACACACACACTTCAGCTGTCTGACTTGGATTCCTTCTTTGGGTTGTTGCGGTGAGAACAGCATTTATTAATTTATACGTTCTGTGGACATATTGTAAAAATTGGAATTATTCTCTTATTCTTCCGATGGGGATAATGTTAAACCAATTAATTATTTAAATAACCAAAAACCCATTAAAATGCCCGCAGTTCATTATTTCCCATGACAATTATCTGAGTGAGAAAAGGCAGCGAGAACGCACAAATATGAGCACTGATTATTTCAACGACTACGACAACTACAAATATCAGCCTGGATCGAGCATATATGTCACAAAATAAAGTTTCCGCGAACAACTTTTCTAACTAAATAATCACGATGTGAGACACATCTTGAGTTATGAAAGAATCCGAAATTAAGACCTATATTGAGAAATCAAATCCAAAATAAAAATTAGTTTCGGTTTCGCTCCAGAATTAAAACGCGCATCCTCGCGTAAATATTACGCTTAACACCGTTCTCGTTTTCAAGGTAAAGAGGTGACCTGCGCTCATAACAATTTAGCTTCCTCGTATTACCAGAAATAATTTGTGTCGCTCAGTGAGGCCAGCACACTAGACAGGCTCAACAGCGGCGCGCATCTCCGACCCTCACTATAACCGCCATTTTGGAAAATAAGTGGCGCCACTTATAGTTAGTTGGAGTCGCGAATAACGCCCTCGTGGGGGGCGGCGGGCAGAAATCACGAGCAGGGGGGGGTCTACGGAGGAAATGGCGGCGGAGGGTGCAGCGGCCATCCCGGCCATCCCGGCCATCCGGCCAAGCGGCACCTCAGTGGAAGCTACAGCAACCTGTCTGAGGACGAGGCTGGCAACGAGGACGCAAGCATGGGACACACGGAAGACAACGATGACGACTTCGAGACGGTCAACAGGAGGAAGAAAAAGACAAAGCGCAGCTCACAGCACAGCCAAGGTAAAGTGCACCTTTCCGAATCTTCACGAACGGTACTGGTCGTCCCGACCCAGGCGGAGATGAACCTAAGGAAGCTCAACTGGCAACTCCTGTCAGTTGAACTGGAGACGATGGCGCCGAAGCTTATAAAGGAAATTCGGGTCAACCTTAAGAAAAACATAATCGCAGTTGAAGCAAGAACGGAAGCAGCAGTGTTGGACCTTTTAATTACAAACAAGATTTGCGGAATCCCAGTACGTGCTTTTCTCTCTCGGGCAAAGCACACAAGGACGGGAGTCATCGGAGATGTAGACACGACGGTCACGATGGAGAAGATAGTCGAGTTGATTGACTGCGGAGTGCATGTCGTGTATGCGAGACGGTTTGGCGTGTCGAGAAGCGTAAAAGTTGTCTTCGAGGGCGACACACTCCCGGCGCACGTTAAAATTGGGCTGGTGAGGTACAGCGTAAGGCCGTTTGTACCGAGGCCACTCCAGTGCAGAAAATGTTTCCGGATCGGGCATGTTGCGGCAACATGCATAAATGAAGCCGTATGCGGGCAGGGCTCGGAAAAACACAAAGAAGGGAGGTGGACGGACACCCAAGATGCGTCAACTGCAAGGAACCACACGCCGCAACGGCAACGGTATGCCGAAAACTTCAAGAGGAAAAGAAGATCTGCAGCGTGAAGGCGAGCCAAAACCTAACCTTCAGGAAGCCTGCAAAACAGGTGCATGAGGGCAGGAAAGAGGCACAAGGGGATCGTAGGGGAAATGAAAAATCGATGGGGAAGCAGGTTCAACAGGGCAGCCCTGAGGCAGGGGAAACAACGAAGGGGACTCGGCCGGAACAGCGGAATACGAACAGGGGGAGTCCAGAGCCAAATAGCAGCGGAACGCAAGGAAGGCCTGGAGGGGAACGCGACTACAGCAGGGCACCGCAGGGACGATGGGAGTCGCGGCAAGGAGCACCAAGCTCACAAGCACCATCGATACCGGATTTCATGCTTATGCCATTGAAAGGAGTCAGAGAGTTCCTAAATCGACTGCCGCAGAAATGGGCCAAACAGATTGTGTACGTCATAGACAAGGCAGAAGATATGATCCGCCTATTTGCCTTTTCTTAACCGCCGCTAGAAAAGCCGTAGGCAAGCAGGATGACTGCACAACAAAGGTGTTTGGAGAGCCAGCGGAAACAACAGAGAGTGGGCAACGGGAGGGACCTGCCAACGGTGCTGCAATGGAACTGTCGGGGACTGTCCGCAAAACACGCCGAAGTCAGCATTCACTTGAAGAGCAATCCATATCCGGTACTGGCGTTCACAGAAGCGGGCCTTCCAGGGAAACGGTCGCTTCCGGGTTACATCAGACTAAGCTACACAGTCCATCCCAAGCTTCCCACACGGCAGTGCGGCGCTTTTTATACGCAAGGATTTGCCTCACGTGCAGCTAGAAACGAGCGGACCGTGCACCCTGTCAGCAGAGTTTGTGGCGGCGCGAGTACGGGTCGGGGGTCAAACGCTTGTCATACTTCTGGGGTATGTACGGCCGGACGGCACGCCAATGCCGGCAGATGAAATTCAGAGACTGGGGAGAGGAGTATAAGGATGAGTTGATCATCTGCGGAGATTTTAACCCCCATAACACGGTATGGGGAGGCACCAAAACAGACAGAAGAGGGGAAGCGCTCATGACAGCTTTGAGGACCTTGAGCTAGTAATAGCTAACGATGAGGCCCTACTTTTATAAGGCCCCCAAACAGCTGCAGTGCCATTGATGTCACGGCTCACACGCCGTCCATACCACTAAGGTGGGAAACGGCCGCGAGCACCAGAGGAAGCGACCACCTTCCGATTAACATCACCATCAAGGGTTGCCAAAGGTCAAAGAAAGTCAAGAGGCCATGTACAAACTGGGGACAACTTCCGCCACGCTCTTAGCTTGACAGGAAGGAAACATAGAGGAGGCGATCAGGCAAGCCTTGGAAGAGGCGACGACATGGGTCACGCTACCAGAATCCTTCCCTGATGCTAGACCTGATGCTGCTAAAAATGGAAGCATCAAGGAACAGAGCTCAGCGAAAGTACCGACGAACAGGGCAAACAGAAGATAAGACCACCTTTAACACGTTGTCTGCGGTGATGAGAAGACATGCAAAGGCGCTCGTAAGGCAATATTGGGCTTTGATGTGTCAGAACTCTAACGAGCACACCTCTTTGGCGAAGATCTGGCAGGCATTAAACTCGATGACGGGGAAAGCAAGGTTGAGACACCCTCTCCAGACAATTGCATTGGCGTTAAAAAAGACAACAAAAGAAGTGGTTGACGATTTGTGTAGACTATTTGCGCCGTCAGAAGCCCCGAACGACCGGGAGTACTGAATATGACCAAGGGACCCCAGGATGCGGCTTTTAGTGTGGCGGAGCTGCAAAGTGCTCTGAGAAAATGCAGGAAAAAGAGTGCGGCGGGGCCCGACGGAATAACAGTATCAGGCCCTGATGAACATAGGAAAGGACTCACTGGAACCACTGGTGAACTGGTTCAACAGCATCTGGGAACAGGGGGAGGTTCCGGAAACTTGGAAGACCGCAAACATCGTACCGATTCTAAAGGCAGGAAAACCTCCAACAAAGACTACGTCGTATCGGCCAGTACCACTTACATCATGTGTAGGCAAGCTTTTGAAAGACTGGTCCTGGCGAGACTGAGCTGGTATCTAGAGGAGTATCACGTCCTCCCAACGTGTATGACGGGATTCGGGAAGGGACTAACAGCACAGGACAGCATCTTGGACCTAACCAGCGACCTCGAAGAGAAAAGAACAGTAGGCGGAACACGATGGTGACGTTTTGGACGTGGAAAAAGCGTACGAAGGTGTCCAGAGATCGGTCGTTCTGAAGAGGCTTACAGAAATCGGACTCACAGGCAGGATTCAAGGTTTCCTGGACAGCTTTCTCTCGGGCCGAGTCATCCAAGTAAAGGCCGGCGACACCACGTCTACCCCAAGGACCCTACATAAAGGACTACCTCAAGGGAGTGTACTTAGCCCCGTGTTGTTCAACCTTGTAATGGCTCGGCTCCCAGAAGCAATTCCCAGAACAACACTGCCGGTGCAGGTATTAATTTATGCAGACGACCTGTGCCTGTGGACAGCAGGAATCTCCACAAGCCAGATCATCCGCAGCATGCAAGAAGCAATCGACGCGGTGGACGACTATCTGGTGGAGTCCGGTCTCTCCGTATCCACGGAAAAAGCAGTGTCGATGGCAGTACGCGGAAATGGAAGGAGATTCCACCCGGGGGACGTAATGCTGGCGGGAAGGCGCATCAAGCGAGTACCGAAGCAACGGTTCCTGGGATTATTATTCAGAACCGGCTGCAGTGGGCCCAAGCCACAAAAGGGGTGCTGGAGGCCTGTCGGCCCGTAGCAAATGCAATCCGCAGGCTGACTGGAACGTCCTGGGGAAGCTCGGAGAAAACCGTCCTCACGGTGAACACAGCGCTGGTGACATCAAGAGCGCTATACAGGCTGCCCTACATGACACCATCGCAGGCGGACGTCCAAAAGCTGGAAGCTATGCACAGGAGGGTACTGCGGACGGCACTGGGAGTCCCAGGAAGCGCGGGGAACGAAGCGGTCCTCAGCGAGGCGGCGGCGATGCCTCTTATGAAACAGGCCGGCAGAAGACGACTCCTCCAGCTGGCGAGACTAGCAACCACAACCTCAGGGAGGTGGTTTCTTGAACGGATTCAGAATCGGAAAAAGACCTCGTGGAACAGCACGACAGAAGAATTTACAAAGTTAACGTTGCCACTACCCCAGGTGACAAGGCATGCAAGCGTAGCACCGTGGGACATCGTCAGAGTGGACTGCGACACGAATATCAAGTACCTGAGGTCAAAAAAAGACGGGACGATACACCAGGTTAGGGCCGTGGTTGAGAATCACTTGGAAGAAAACCACTCAGATAAGCTGCAGGTGTACACAGACGGCAGCGTCAACAGGGCAAGAACATCAAGTACAGTAGCCGTGTACATTCCGAATATCGGGCTAGAATGGAACGGAAGGCTCTCGGCACCAGCGTCGTCCACTACAACGGAGATGGTGGCAATTGACAGAGCATTACGTATCGCCGTGAAGTTGTGGCCACAGCGAATAATAGTCATCACAGACTCCAAAGGGGCGCTGCAGAGGATAATGAACATGGCACAAGGAGATCCAGCCACCACAGCAGCAAGGACAGCACTTGGGACCTGGAAAAACACGGAACTGAGACATAGTTGCAATGGATTCCAGGTCACGTGGGAATAACAGGAAATGAAAAGGCTGACAAACTGGCAACGGCGGCTCATGGGGAGGCTCCAACTATTTCAACGCCACCGGATCCGGGACAGGCAGCACAGTGCATACGATTGCACTTTCGAGAAGAGGAAGAGGAACTGGCGCTACCAAAAGGGGCGCTTACAGGACTGACACCAACAGAAACTACCGTGCTACGTCGCCTGCGTATGAGAACGGCTTTCACAAACAACTACCTGCAGAAGATGGGAAGACGGCGTAACTCGGAGTGACACAACTGCCCATTCGTTGGAACAGTGCAGCAGGTCATAACAGAGTGTCCTGCATGTGACAGGAGCAGCGAAATAATATATAGCCGACTGGCCATCGGAAGCGAAAGAACAACGGAAGAGCTGCTGTTTCCGCAAGACGCAAAAAGAGTATGCCGTAAGGTTTTTAAGGTGCTCCTACAGTTTCTCCGCAGTACGGGACTCGCGGCGCGACTCTAGACAAGAGCAAGATGAACAGACCTGGAGACAAACAGCTCCAGGGAGATGATCTACAAATAGCCCTTTTTAGGGCTCGTCCCCTGCCAACGCCAGCACAAATTGCTAGGCTAACCTAGGGGACGTAAAACCAAACAAGATACCACCACCACCACCACCGACTTTTTCTGCATTGGGTGCGGCGCAGCCACCGAGATCACGTAGCTTACCATCATTTTCGTATAGGTCAGTCATCCTGTAGCATTTTAAAGGTGCCATGAGGAGCTTCCTGAGATCGCCTAAATATGAAGATAACTCACTCTGCTGGCTCTAAGCATCCTAGAAACCCCTAAATCATGACGATACGCTATCGATTTCCATATTGAAAAGCAATCAAAAATCGCAGCAGACCGTGGTCATGTCCAGCGACGGGAGGAACATGTTCCAAAACCAGGACCACTGTCATCCAATAGCAAGCAAACGATCCTCGCACCTCCGGGGGACCGGTGGAACCGCGGAATGATATCTCGAATGTTGACGATCGGACACATCACTCTCGCGGAAGACAAACAAAAAACAAAAAAAAAAAAACATAGTGCGTTGTTCCTAAAACAAAAAAAAACTAATTCAATTTTTCTTATTAGCTGCTATTATCTACAACATCATACGTATTTTGTATTAACAACGTTTGCAATCTCAACAAAATGTCGCGTTTTTATTTGTCACATGCCGTCCTGGCTGCCGGAACAATGCTCCTCCCATCGCGGAGATGATCTCGGTGTGTTCGATCTTTGATTGTTTTAATAGAGAAATCGGCCCGCGCATCATTATTATTTATGAATTTCTAGATGCTTAAGCCCACATAGTGACTTATCGTCATATTAGGCGATCTCAGAAACCTTCTCAGGCACCTCTAAGAGTGATTTTATCTTTCTTGTAGTTGTGCCGTGCCCCGCACACTTTGGGAAATGTATTTATTTATTTATTTATTTTATTTTGAGTGACCCGCCAACTGCTTAACGCCTCCTTAGTAGTGCACTTATCAATGAGTCAATTAGTAATAAAACTTTAAAACAGGATGAAAACGAAAATATTATGACAAAACAATAGTCTCAACGCACTTTCGAAATTTACACTCTTCATCAAAATATCAAGACTAACATTCCCACAAAGCTGTTCTAAATGGTTATACGTCAGTTTTAGGCGTGTCGTGGGTGCAGTATGGCAAAATCGGTAGGGTAAAACAAAGTATAAGTCTACTAGACCTACGAGGAACGTACAAGTAGATGTGACTGAGTAGCTCTGGTGAATCAATTATACCATTTACAATCTTATACAAATATGTCAGTCCACGAATTGTTCTCCTGTTGTGCAACGAGTCTAACTCCACGAGTTCACAAATCCTCTCATAACTATAGAAATAATTCGGTTGAAAATAACGATCCAACAGAACACGAACCAATCTACGTTGAACACTCTCAATTACACCTGAATTTGTCACTCCAATACAGTTCCAGGCAACTGAGGTATATTCAACACGACTACGCACCAGTGAAGAAACAATGTAAAATACAAAGTGGGTTAGAAAAATCGCGTGCCACTCGCGTAATGGCTCCCAGCACTCTAAGGAATAATTGCAATTGTAGTCACGTGATGAGCGAAATTAATTACAGGATCCATAAAAACGCCTAGATCACGGATGACCTCAACGTGAGTAATATCGGTGGAATCTAATACATAGGAAAACTCGGAATTTCACGCTTCCTAGAAAGAGACATAACTTTCGTCTTTGACTCATTTAAGAGTAGGTCATTTAAAAAACAAGATGCCGAAATAGAATCTATATCACGCTGAAGACATTCACAATCGTCAACCGTTTTAACTGCCGAAAACAACTTAATATCACCAGCAGATAACAACAACGCGTGTGTTTTTTACAGGAAGCTAGATCAATTACAAAAATTAAAAACAGCAAAGGACCGAGGTTACTGCCTTGAAAAACCCCAGAAGTATATAAAAAAAAGGAGCAGATAATCGGCCGGATACTCGCGCAAAGTTCAGCCGATGAGATAAGGAACTATCGAGGAGACGACAGTACTTAAGACAGACCGTAACTACAGAGTTTACTCAACAGTAGTCGATGATTAACTTTGTCAAAAGCTTTGCTCACATCAAAGTACACGACATTCGCTTGTCCCCCGCTATGGACAGATGCTACAATCCGATGCAGGAAGGAACACAGGTTTGTTTCTGTGGAGCGGCCTTTCGTGAAACCATGTTGCTCAGGAATAATCTTCCGACAAAAATATGCATAAAGGTGTGTGCAAAACAATTTCATGAACTTTAGACAAACTACAAAGGAGGGAGATTGGCCTATAGTTGTTAACCATGAATCGATCACCCGATTTATGTAATGGAACCACAACAGAGCACTTCCAAGCGGCAGGAAATGTATCAGATGCAAGTGATAAGTTAGATATGTGCACCAAAACTGGACAAAGGAGTAGAGCACAACCTTTTACTATGAAGCTGGGAATGCCATCCACTCCCGTAGATAACTTTGGTTTCAATTTTTAATTGCCTCCAAGACTTCAGATTCATCATTTGGAGCAACAGTCAAAAAATTCGTGCAGTTTATATTCGAGCTAGGCATTGGGCCATTTTTGTACTGAAAGAAGCACTAAAATGGTGCGCAAAACTATTAGCTACATCAACAGGGTCAGAGACGTAATAATCTTTTTTTTATTTATTGCCTGGTTTTTTACAGAGACGCGCGACACATACAACTGAAATCCAGCTATTACGCTACAGTACCACAGAGATTGCAGGGCTAATGTGGAGTAGGATTAAAACTCTCTCAAACCTTTCAGTTCTTCAAAATTTGGCAACCACTCTGGGGTGGGGAACGCAGTTTTGTACGCTGCAGTCAGTTCACAAATTGTTTCAGTAAAATATTTCCGTACAGGCCATATGAAAACATCAGCATTTCTCACAGCCATTCGACTTTTCCAGATGCTATGAAGACCGATGAGCATGATCATATCTAAAGGAATCGTGCCATCGGGATCTGTGTTTAAAAATCTAATGCCATGGGGGTTACCGGTAAATCTTTTTTCAAGGTTCTTTGCAAGACATCCCAAAAGAACAGAGCATCCCAACACTCTATAAAAACATGTTCAATTGTTTCTGGTTTCTTACATAAAAAGCAATGGTCACCCCATGGAACAAAAATGCCTTTGTCCTTCAGCACTTCTTGACAGGAAGCGTATTTGTATGAAGTTTAAAGAAAAACGTTTTCACAGAAGGCTGGACGTGCATCTTTTTAACGCGCAGAGACGTATAATCATTATCTCGCAATGTGATCGTGGTAACATTCTCTTTGATGCTATCTTTGACAAAGTTCCACATGCACTGTGGCTGTGTGTTCAATGATTTTCGGCGATGTCAGCATGTTGCTGTTTATCTCGCTGAAACAATTGTTTCGCCTGTGCCCGACATTGACTAAATCTCGTGTACCAATCGAAATGGCCAGTTTTTTGTTGTTGTTTTTTTCTTGTAGAGGCGATGATAGTGTAGCTTGCGCCGTAAGCAATGTCTTATTTTTTCGAGAACCATACGGGATAGTCACTTTTATGAGACACTCTCTTTGGTAGAGTTGCATGCTTTCCTGAATAATAGTCGAAAGTGTTGAAGTTGATGATTCAACACACTGATCAGCTAGAACACTACTCATAGTCCGGAGATACTCATACAAGGAATAGTAATCATCATTGGAGTTGGGAACCATGATTGTGAATGAAAACTGCACTTGGCAAGTGGGAAGAAGAATGATACAATAAAAGGTTGATAGCTATCGACCCGAGATAGCGGAGCTTTGGCGAGATTGATATCAACAACCGAGGTGACCAGGGCACTTGCTGTTGATTGTTTCAATGTATGTGAGCTGTTAGTATGTGGTGACATTGAGGCAAACCGAGGACCTTCAACAGAAGAAATGTTTAACTCTATAATGGAAGGTCAAGCTCAAATCCAAAGGGAGCTGTCCGATCTGATAATCAAGCCATCCGGTATCGATAAATCGATTGCTGAAGTTTTGTCAAGAATCGCAGGAGTAGACAAACTCTTGCTTCTGTTAAAAGCCAAATCCCTTGAGGTTGATTCTCTTAAAACAAATTGCACACACTCGAGCAGACAATAGTAAGACAAACCTTCAGGTTTGCTAATCGCCTTGAGAAAGACGTAGGAAAGCAGCCGATTGTTTTATACCTTCAAGATTTTAATGAAAAGGCAGAACTCCTACGGCATACTAAGAACGTAAAGGTACAGACATTTATATTCAAAACGATTATTCTTGAGAAACCCTTAAGTGAAACAGCGCACGCGACGAGGGTGCGAATAAGTTAAAGTTTTTTCTTGTGAACGACAAACTTCGGGTGGGTAATGATCTGCATGAATGGAACGAATCTACAAATGCCCGCGTTATCTTCATCAAATGAATCCCCTGTTGATCATTGACAGGAATCGTGACCAGTGGAGAAACAGTTGCGTCTATTGAACATAAACGCCCGAAGTATTGTCAATAAAGAAGATTGGCTCAAATTAGTTTTATTGAATGATGACCCTCATGTAACAGTGATCACAGAAACAGGCTCAATAATAATGTGTCAGATGGTGAAATATTGTCTTGTCCTACCAAGAGTGTCGAC
>JABSTQ010005786.1:0-31646 GCA_013358835.2 Ixodes persulcatus
TTATTGTTACCGAAGTATACATTTTCTGAAGCTTATGAAATTCTTGAAAAGGCGTGAAAAAGCATTTTTATATAAATGCAATTCTTCTCCTTCATATTTCCATCCAACCGGTTAGTTGAAAAAAAATCGAGGTTTCGCGCGCTACGGGCGGCTGGTCGATTGGAAGTTTAAAAACGGTAATAATAACGAAGAGCTACAGACTCCTAATTTTGTTTGCCGTGAAAGAAGTGCGTGTACAAGACGTACGGAACGAGAGACTACTTTACAACAAATAGTTTTGTTTTTATGTTCGCGTGAACTTGGATGTTGGAATCGCGGCCCAAGCGCGAAGCCGGCCTCTGCGGCTTCACCCGTTTTCCTTTCTAACGCACCGAAATAATTTTTTAGTGTAACGAAGTATACATTTTCTGAAAGCTTATGAAATTCTTGAAAAGGCGTGAAAAAGCATTTTATATAAATGCAATTATTCTCCTTCATATTTCCATCTAATCGGTTAGTTAGAGAGAAATCGAGGTTTCGCGCGCTACGGGCGGCTGGTCGATTGGAAGTTTAAAAACGGTAATAATAAACGAAGCTACAGACTCCTAATTTTGTTTGCCGTGAAAGAAGTGCGTGTACAAGACGTACGGAAAGAGAGACTACTTTGAAACAAATAGTTTTGTTTTTATTCTCGCGTGAACTTGGACGTTGGAATCGCGGCCCGAGCGCGAAGCCGGCCTCTGCGGCTTCACCCGTTTCCCTTTCTAACGCACCGAAATAATTTTTATTGTTACCGAAGTATACATTTTCTGAAAGCTTATGAAATTCTTGAAAAGGCGTGAACAAGCATTTTAATATAAATGCAATTATTCTCTTTGATATTTCGATCTAACCGCTTACTTGGAAGACAAATCGAGGTTTCGCGGGCTACCCGCGACTGGTCGTTGGAAGTTTAAAAACGGTAATAATAAACGGAGCTACAGACTCCTAATTTTGTTTGCCGTGAAAGAAGTGCGTGTACAAGACGTACGGAACGAGAGACTACTTTACAACAAATAGTTTTGTTTTTATGTTCGCGTGAACTTGGATGTTGGAATCGCGGCCCGAGCGCGAAGCCGGCTTCTGCGGCTTCACCCGTTTTCCTTTCTAACGCACCGAAATAATTTTTTAGTGTAACTGAAGTATACATTTTCTGAAAGCTTATGAAATTCTTGGAATGGCGTGAAAAAGCATTTTTATATAAATGCAATTCTTCTCCTTCATATTTCCATCTAATCGGTTAGTTAGAGAGAAATCGAGGTTTCGCGCGCTACGGGCGGCTGGTCGATTGGAAGTTTAAAAACGGTAATAATAAACGAAGCTACAGACTCCTAATTTTGTTTGCCGTGAAAGAAGTGCGTGTACAAGACGTACGGAAAGAGAGACTACTTTGAAACAAATAGTTTTGTTTTTATTCTCGCGTGAACTTGGACTTTGGAATCGCGGCCCGAGCGCGAAGCCGGCCTCTGCGGCTTCACACGTTTCCCTTTCTGACGCACCGAAATAATTTTTATTGTTACCGAAGTATACATTTTCTGAAAGCTTATGAAATTCTTGAAAAGGCCTGAACAAGCATTTTAATATAAATGCAATTATTCTCTTTGATATTTTGATCTAACCGCTTACTTGGAAGACAAATCGAGGTTTCGCGGGCTACCCGCGACTGGTCGTTTGGAAGTTTAAAAACGGTAATAATAAACGAAGCTACAGACTCCTAATTTTGTTTGCCGTGAAAGAAGTGCGTGTACAAGACGTACGGAACGAGAGACTACTTTACAACAAATAGTTTTGTTTTTATGTTCGCGTGAACTTGGATGTTGGAATCGCGGCCCGAGCGCGAAGCGGGCCTCTGCGGCTTCACACGTTTCCCTTTCTGACGCACCGAAATAATTTTTTATTGTTACCGAAGTATACATTTTCTGAAAGCTTATGAAATTCTTGAAAAGTCGTAAACAAGCATTTTAATATAAATGCAATTATTTTTTTTTATATTTCGATCTAACCGCTTACTTGGAAGACAAATCGAGGTTTCGCGTTCTACCCGCGGCTGGTCGTTTGGAAGTTTAAAAACGGTAATAATAAACAAAGCTACAGACTCCTAATTTTGTTTGCCGAGAAAGAGGTGCGTGTACAAGACGTACGGAACGAGAGACTACTTTACAACAAATAGTTTTGTTTTTATGTTCGCGTGAACTTGGATGTTGGAATCGCGGCCCGAGCGCGAAGCCGGCCTCTGCGGCTTCACACGTTTCCCTTTCTGACGCACCGAAATAATTTTTTATTGTTACCGAAGTATACATTTTCTGAAAGCTTATAAAATTCTTGAAAAGTTGTGAAAAAGCATTTTAATATAAATTCAATTATTTTCTTTGATATTTCGATCTGACCGCTTACTTGGAAGACAAATCGAGGTTTCGCGTTCTACCCGCGGCTGGTCGTTTGGAAGTTTAAAAACGGTAATAATAAACGAAGCTACAGACTCCTAATTTTGTTTGCCGTGAAAGAAGTGCGTGTACAAGACGTACGGAACGAGAGACTACTTTACAACAAATAGTTTTGTTCTTATATTCGCGTGAACTTGGACGTTGGAATCGCGGCCCGAGCGCGAAGCCGGCCTCTGCGGCTTCACCCGTTTCCCTTTCTAACGCACCGAAATAATTTTTTAGTGTAACTGAAGTATACATTTTCTGAAAGCTTATGAAATTCTCGGAAAGGCGTGAAAAAGCATTTTAATATAAATGCAAATCTTCTCCTTCATATTTCCAGCGTACATAATATGCATGGGCAGACTGCCTAAGGGTGGCATTCGAGGCCTTTAAGTGACGAAGTAGAAACACTGTCGGCATTCCACGAAAAAACTAGAAGGAAATTGAAATGCATATACCAGAGCGTTTAGAGACACGGAAGACTGGCGCACGGAAAAGAGTATCCCGTAGTCAAGTCGTGAGTGGTCCTGAAAAGGACCGTTTTTCTTTAGCGGATGCCGCGGGATGCCTTACGCCTTCTTCTCGGTCTTCTTGGGAAGCAGGACGGCCTGGATGTTGGGCAAGACACCTCCTTGCGCGATGGTAACGCCGGACAGCAGCTTGTTGAGCTCCTCGTCGTTGCGAATGGCCAGCTGCAGGTGTCGAGGGATGATCCTAGTTTTCTTGTTGTCCCTGGCCGCGTTTCCTGCCAGCTCGAGCACTTCTGCAGCCAGGTACTCGAGTACGGCCGCCAGGTAGACGGGGGCGCCGGCACCAACTCGCTCTGCGTAGTTGCCCTTTCGCAGCAGTCGGTGGATCCTTCCCACGGGAAACTGGAGCCCCGCGCGGCTGGAACGGGTCTTGCTCTTGCCCTTTGCCTTGCCTCCTTTTCCGCGCCCAGACATCTTGGTGGAGGCTCGAAGTGGACGACCGAACGAACCAACGAACACTGAGTGAGTGAGGGAGTCGGAGCATTGAGAAGCAGGAAATCGAAGGAAGTGCCATTGCTCTCCGCTTGGGGGGCGCTGCAAGAGCGCGTTTTCGCCTTCCACTGCCTCTTCTTTACACCACTCCTCTCCCAAATCCCTCTCTCAAAAGTTGCAACTGCTTCCTCATTGGTTCGCGCAGCAACCAATCGCGAAGCTTCCTTTTGGGAATAATCCAATCACAGCGCGCTGTTTCCCGCGCTCTGGAATGCTGGCCAATCGGAGCACATTTGTCAGAATGCGGTTAGAACTCTCAATACTCTGACTGACCGACTGACAGTTGTTGTTTCGCCATCGTTTTGCCAGCGTCAACGTCGATCTTCCGTCGAAGACAAGTCGCGCGAGGATGCCCCCCCAACCGAGCGGAAAAGCAGTGAAGAAGGCGGGC
The DNA here is from genome assembly GCA_013358835.2 of Ixodes persulcatus. Lineage (NCBI taxonomy): Eukaryota > Metazoa > Arthropoda > Arachnida > Ixodida > Ixodidae > Ixodes > Ixodes persulcatus. The sequence goes on from JABSTQ010005786.1 coordinate 3,858, forward strand.
AAGGCACAGAAAAATGTGCGTGCCACCGACAAGAAGAAGAAGAGGCGCAGGAGGAAGGAGAGCTTCAGCATCTACATCTACAAGGTGCTCAAACAGGTCCATCCCGACACCGGAGTGTCCAGCAAAGCCATGTCGATCATGAACAGCTTCGTGAACGACATCTTCGAGCGCATCGCAGCAGAGTCGTCTCGGCTGGCTCACTACAACAAGCGCTCGACCATCACGAGTCGGGAGATCCAGACAGCTGTGAGGCTCCTGCTGCCGGGTGAACTGGCAAAGCATGCGGTGTCCGAGGGCACCAAGGCTGTCACCAAGTACACCAGCTCCAAGTAACACCCAGGAGCTTCCCGGTATCTGCCGACTGACACCCTGTTTTACAAACGGCCCTTTTGAGGGCCACACTCATCCCTGCAAAACGGCCGTCTCTCGATGACTTCCACCTCCCGTGTCTCTTTTCAAGAAATATGTGAGTACCCAGTGCTTGAGAATCTGCATCGCCCCTGTTTCCATATAATAGGTCATTTCTTTTTTTTTTTTCTTGTTTTGCAGTCGAATTTGGCTTCTTGTAGTCACAGTCGGATGGTGTTTATTTTGTTTTTGTTTCGGTGAAAAAAAAAGCGTATTTTATTCATTTTGGGGGCACGAGTGACCTTAAATATTGCACATCGCTGGCGTATGTAAAAGATTTTCGCGTGGTTTTGAGCCTCTGGAAGCCCATACTCCAAAGTGTTGTGATTTCCAGATGCAGCGGATTCGTTTCTGTTTTTAGAGCCACGGTTGTTTTAATTAACTTGCTTTTAAATTCGAGTGCTCCTATCCCGTTTGGCTTGGGTAAGTTGTTTATTTGTGTTGTCACTTCACGCTTGTTATCAACTCGAATAGTGGGTCATTTTCATTGTTTGAAAAAATGAAGAGACGGCTAGAAACTTGATAAAGTGTGCCATAAGTCGAGTGCTTGTACCTGCAAGTTGAAATAAAGAGATTGCTCCGTTCCTAGTACTTTATTTTATTTGCACGATTCCCGGCAGCGGCACAAACTGGCCGTTTTCGGGTGGCATGTTTTGCTTCTTAACGGACCTAGGGCTTGTTGAAAAGCTTTCGAGTATTAAATTTTCTGCCAGCCAAAAAGACTTTTCATCACGTGTAATAAGCACTTGAAACTGGACACGTTTGTATAAGTCAACATTTTGATCAAAACACCCAACTTGCTGTCAACCGGGCTCACCATGGCGGTGAATTGTGCTGCACGCTTCAAAACGGCAGTGATAAGAAACTTTAATTCTTGTGTGCCGTGAGAAGAGTGCGTCTTGTACAAGTTCCGATAAATAGATTGCTTCAACGTTTATAAAACTTTTCTTTATTCGCATGTGAAAACGGACCCTCGACTAGCTGCATCGGCGCGAAGCTGAGTACTCCGGAGTGACATGTTTATCCTCTTTACTTAACGAAAACGAACCTTAATCCCGCTAAAATATATATCTCCTGGAACCTAGAAAAAACAATGTTTCGCACATGCAACTATGAAGACTAAAAATGGGCCAGGTTTTTAATGCTTTGCTAAAGCCATGCATTTCATCAACACACGATTCCTTCTAGTGCGCAGCCACCTGTCGGCCACAGAACGAAGCTGCCGCCCCGCGAGAATGCTCCCATTCGTTGGCGGGAGAGGAGGAGGCCGTCGCGGGTTCACTTTGCAGCATTGCCGCCAGTCTCTCTTGAAGTAGGCGAACGGTGCAGTTGTGTTTTTTAGTCGTGTCCCTGTTTTTGCAGCAAACATGTCTGGAAGAGGCAAGGGCGGCAAGGGCCTGGGCAAGGGTGGTGCCAAACGCCATCGCAAGGTTCTTCGCGATAACATCCAGGGGATCACCAAGCCTGCAATCCGTCGCCTAGCCCGCCGCGGTGGTGTCAAGCGCATTTCGGGCCTCATCTACGAAGAGACCCGCGGCGTCCTCAAGGTCTTCCTGGAGAACGTCATTCGCGATGCCGTCACCTACACTGAGCACGCCAAGAGGAAGACCGTGACGGCCATGGATGTGGTGTACGCGCTCAAGAGGCAAGGCCGTACGCTCTATGGTTTCGGTGGTTAAGTGGTGCAGCCGTCTCCCCGGGGCTCGTCGGACACTCATCAAAAACGGCCCTTTTCAGGGCCAAATCAGTACGGATCTATCTTGGAAACGGCACTCGATCCCAACACCTCCCTCCCGTGTCTCTGTAATCGTGAAAACATGCACTGCTTTGGGTGAGTGATTCCTCTTTCGTTACGAGTGTTGTTTTGCCGCGGATCTCTACCATTTTGTGCGCAACAGCCTGTGTTAATTGTACAAATCTTTCCACGCTACTCAGGCAGCAGTCTAACATTCATTGCGCTCATAACTGCCATCGGCCATACCATGCTGAATACGCCGGTTCTCGTCCGATCACCGAAGGAAGCTAAGCAGCATCGGGCTCCGTCAGTACTTGGGAGGGTGACCACCTGGGAACACGGAGTGCTGATGGCATTATGAGTTTTTGTTCTTGCTACTTTTTTGTGCTGTTTGGAGGGTTGTGTCCATTTGTGCAGTTTCATATATTTTCTAAAAGCTAACAACATTTCTCGTCAGGCGTAGAAAGCATTTTAATATAAATGCAATTCGTCTCTTTCATACTTCGAAAAAATCGCTTACTTGGAAGTGAGAACTCGCTGTTCCGCACCGTGGCCTGCTGGTTGATTGCACGGTTAAAAACAGTAATAATAAACGCGGCTAGAGACTCTGAATTGTGTGTGCCGCGAAAGAAGTGCGTGTCCAAGACTTACGGGAAGAGAGACTACTTTAAAACAAGTAGTTTTGTCTTTATTCTCCCGTGAACTTGACGTTGGAATCGCGGCCCGAGCGCGACCCCAGCCTCTGCGGCTTCACAAGTTTCCCTTTCTAACGCACCGATATAATTTTTTATTGTTACCGAAGTGAACATTTTCCGAAAGCTCTTAAAATTTTTGAAAAGGCGTGAACAAGCATTTTAATATAAATGCAATACTTCTTCATATTTCCATCTAACCGGTTAGTTCGAAGAGAAATCGAGGTTTCGCGCGGTTGGTCGTTTGGAAGTTTAAAAATGGTAATAATAAACGAAGCTACAGACTCTTATTATTGTGTGCCGTGAAAGAAGTGCGCGTACAAGGCGTACGGAAAGTGAGACTACTTTGAAACAAATAGTTTTGTTTTTATTCTCGCGTGAACTTGGACGTTGGAATCGCTGCCCGAGCGCGAAGCCGGCCTCTGCGGCTTCACACGTTTCCCTTTCTGACGCACCGAAATAATTTTTTATTGTTACCGAAGTATACATTTTCTGAAAGCTTATGAAATTCTTGAAAAGGCGTGAACAAGCATTTTAATATAAATGCAATTATTCTCTTTGATATTTCGATCTAACCGCTTACTTGGAAGACAAATCGAGGTTTCGCGTGCTACCCGCGGCTGGTCGTTTGGAAGTTTAAAAACGGTAATAATAAACGAAGCTACAGACTCCTAATTTTGTTTGCCGTGAAAGAAGTGCGTGTACAAGACGTACGGAACGAGAGACTACTTTACAACAAATAGTTTTGTTTTTATGTTCGCGTGAACTTGGATGTTGGAATCGCGGCCCGAGCGCGAAGCCGGCCTCTGCGGCTTCACCCGTTTTCCCTTTCTAACGCACCGAAATATTTTTTATTGTTACCGAAGTATACATTTTCTGAAAGCTTATGAAATTCTTGAAAAGTCGTGAACAAGCATTTTATATAAATGCAATTATTCTCCTTCATATTTCGATCTAACCGCTTACTTGAATGACAAATCGAGGTTTCGCGCGCTACGGCGGCTGACCGTTTGGAAGTTTAAAAACGGTAATAATAAACAAAGCTACAGACTCCTAATTTTGTTTGCCGTGAAAGAAGTGCGTGTACAAGACGTACGGAACGAGAGACTACTTTGAAACAAATAGTTTTGTTTTTATTCTCGCGTGAACTTGGACGTTGGAATCGCGGCCCGAGCGCGAAGCCGGCCTCTCCGGCTTCACCCGTTTTCCTTTCTAACGCACCGAAATATTTTTTTATTGTTACCGAAGTATACATTTTCTGAAAGCTTATGAAATTCTTGAAAAGTCGTGAACAAGCATTTTGATATAAATGCAATTATTCTCCTTCATATTTCGATCTAACCGCTTACTTGAATGACAAATCGAGGTTTCGCGCGCTACGAGCGGCTGTACCGTTTGGAAGTTTAAAAACGGTAATAATAACAAAGCTACAGACTCCTAATTTTGTTTGCCGTGAAAGAAGTGCGTGTACAAGACGTACGGAAAGAGAGACTACTTTGAAACAAATAGTTTTGTTTTTATTCTCGCGTGAACTTGGACGTTGGAATCGCGGCCCGAGCGCGAAGCCGGCCTCTGCGGCTTCACCCGTTTCCCTTTCTAACGCACCGAAATAATTTTTTATTGTTACCGAAGTATACATTTTCTGAAAGCTTATGAAATTCTTGAAAAGTCGTGAACAAGCATTTTGATATAAATGCAATTATTCTCCTTCATATTTCGATCTAACCGCTTACTTGAATGACAAATCGAGGTTTCGCGCGCTACGGGCGGCTGACCGTTTGGAAGTTTAAAAACGGTAATAATAATCAAAGCCACAGACTCCTAATTTTGTTTGCCGTGAAAGAAGTGCGTGTACAAGACGTACGGAAAGAGAGACTACTTTGAAACAAATAGTTTTGTTTTTATTCTCGCGTGAACTTGGACGTTGGAATCGCGGCCCGATCGCGAAGCCGGCCTCTGCGGCTTCACAAGTTTCCCTTTCTAACGCACCGAAATAATTTTTTATTGTTACCGAAGTATACATTTTCTGAAAGCTTATGAAATTCTTGAAAAGTCGTGAACAAGCATTTTGATATAAATGCAATTATTCTCCTTCATATTTCGATCTAACCGCTTACTTGAATGACAAATCGAGGTTTCGCGCGCTACGGGCGGCTGACCGTTTGGAAGTTTAAAAACGGTAATAATAAACAAAGCTACAGACTCCTAATTTTGTTTGCCGTGAAAGAAGTGCGTGTACAAGACGTACGGAACGAGAGACTACTTTGAAACAAATAGTTTTGTTTTTATTCTCGCGTGAACTTGGACGTTGGAATCGCGGCCCGAGCGCGAAGCCGGCCTCTCCGGCTTCACACGTTTTCCTTTCTAACGCACCGAAATATTTTTTTATTGTTACCGAAGTATACATTTTCTGAAAGCTTATGAAATTCTTGAAAAGTCGTGAACAAGCAATTTATATAAATGCAATTATTCTCCTTCATATTTCGATCTAACCGCTTACTTGAATGACAAATCGAGGTTTCGCGCGCTACGAGCGGCTGACCGTTTGGAAGTTTAAAAACGGTAATAATAAACAAAGCTACAGACTCCTAATTTTGTTTGCCGTGAAAGAAGTGCGTGTACAAGACGTACGGAAAGAGAGACTACTTTGAAACAAATAGTTTTGTTTTTATTCTCGCGTGAACTTGGACGTTGGAATCGCGGCCCGATCGCGAAGCCGGCCTCTGCGGCTTCACAAGTTTCCCTTTCTAACGCACCGAAATAATTTTTTATTGTTACCGAAGTATACATTTTCTGAAAGCTTATGAAATTCTTGAAAAGTCGTGAACAAGCAATTTATATAAATGCAATTATTGCTCCTTCATATTTCGATCTAACCGCTTACTTGAATGACAAATCGAGGTTTCGCGCGCTACGAGCGGCTGACCGTTTGGAAGTTTAAAAACGGTAATAATAAACAAAGCTACAGACTCCTAATTTTGTTTTCCGTGAAAGAAGTGCGTGTACAAGACGTACGGAAAGAGAGACTACTTTGAAACAAATAGTTTTGTTTTTATTCTCGCGTGAACTTGGACGTTGGAATCGCGGCCCGATCGCGAAGCCGGCCTCTGCGACTTCACCCGTTTTCCTTTCTAACGCACCGAAATATTTTTTTTATTGTTACCGAAGTATACATTTTCTGAAAGCTTATGAAATTCTTGAAAAGTCGTGAACAAGCAATTTATTATAAATGCAATTATTGTCCTTCATATTTCGATCTAACCGCTTACTTGAATGACAAATCGAGGTTTCGCGCGCTACGAGCGGCTGACCGTTTGGAAGTTTAAAAACGGTAATAATAAACAAAGCTACAGGCTCCTAATTTTGTTTGCCGTGAAAGAAGTGCGTGTACAAGACGTACGGAAAGAGAGACTACTTTGAAACAAATAGTTTTGTTTTTATTCTCGCGTGAACTTGGACGTTGGAATCGCGGCCCGATCGCGAAGCCGGCCTCTGCGACTTCACAAGTTTCCCTTTCTAACGCACCGAAATAATTTTTTATTGTTACCGAAGTGTACATTTTCTGAAAGCTTATGAAATTCTTGAAAAGTCGTGAACAAGCATTTTGATATAAATGCAATTATTCTCCTTCATATTTCGATCTAACCGCTTACTTGAATGACAAATCGAGGTTTCGCGCGCTACGGCGGCTGACCGTTTGGAAGTTTAAAAACGGTAATAATAAACAAAGCTACAGACTCCTAATTTTGTTTGCCGTGAAAGAAGTGCGTGTACAAGACGTACGGAAAGAGAGACTACTTTGAAACAAATAGTTTTGTTTTTATTCTCGCGTGAACTTGGACGTTGGAATCGCGGCCCGATCGCGAAGCCGGCCTCTGCGGCTTCACAAGTTTCCCTTTCTAACGCACCGAAATAATTTTTTATTGTTACCGAAGTATACATTTTCTGAAAGCTTATGAAATTCTTGAAAAGTCGTGAACAAGCAATTTATATAAATGCAATTATTCTCCTTCATATTTCGATCTAACCGCTTACTTGAATGACAAATCGAGGTTTCGCGCGCTACGGCGGCTGACCGTTTGGAAGTTTAAAAACGGTAATAATAAACAAAGCTACAGACTCCTAATTTTGTTTGCCGTGAAAGAAGTGCGTGTACAAGACGTACGGAAAGAGAGACTACTTTGAAACAAATAGTTTTGTTTTTATTCTCGCGTGAACTTGGACGTTGGAATCGCGGCCCGATCGCGAAGCCGGCCTCTGCGGCTTCACAAGTTTCCCTTTCTAACGCACCGAAATAATTTTTTATTGTTACCGAAGTGTACATTTTCTGAAAGCTTATGAAATTCTTGAAAAGTCGTGAACAAGCATTTATTATAAATGCAATTATTGTCCTTCATATTTCGATCTAACCGCTTACTTGAATGACAAATCGAGGTTTCGCGCGCTACGAGCGGCTGACCGTTTGGAAGTTTAAAAACGGTAATAATAAACAAAGCTACAGACTCCTAATTTTGTTTGCCGTGAAAGAAGTGCGTGTACAAGACGTACGGAAAGAGAGACTACTTTGAAACAAATAGTTTTGTTTTTATTCTCGCGTGAACTTGGACGTTGGAATCGCGGCCCGATCGCGAAGCCGGCCTCTGCGGCTTCACAAGTTTCCCTTTCTAACGCACCGAAATATTTTTTTATTGTTACCGAAGTATACATTTTCTGAAAGCTTATGAAATTCTTGAAAAGTCGTGAACAAGCAATTTATTATAAATGCAATTATTGTCCTTCATATTTCGATCTAACCGCTTACTTGAATGACAAATCGAGGTTTCGCGCGCTACGAGCGGCTGACCGTTTGGAAGTTTAAAAACGGTAATAATAAACAAAGCTACAGACTCCTAATTTTGTTTGCCGTGAAAGAAGTGCGTGTACAAGACGTACGGAAAGAGAGACTACTTTGAAACAAATAGTTTTGTTTTTATTCTCGCGTGAACTTGGACGTTGGAATCGCGGCCCGATCGCGAAGCCGGCCTCTGCGGCTTCACAAGTTTCCCTTTCTAACGCACCGAAATATTTTTTTATTGTTACCGAAGTATACATTTTCTGAAAGCTTATGAAATTCTTGAAAAGTCGTGAACAAGCAATTTATTATAAATGCAATTATTGTCCTTCATATTTCGATCTAACCGCTTACTTGAATGACAAATCGAGGTTTCGCGCGCTACGAGCGGCTGACCGTTTGGAAGTTTAAAAACGGTAATAATAAACAAAGCTACAGACTCCTAATTTTGTTTGCCGTGAAAGAAGTGCGTGTACAAGACGTACGGAAAGAGAGACTACTTTGAAACAAATAGTTTTGTTTTTATTCTCGCGTGAACTTGGACGTTGGAATCGCGGCCCGATCGCGAAGCCGGCCTCTGCGGCTTCACAAGTTTCCCTTTCTAACGCACCGAAATAATTTTTTATTGTTACCGAAGTATACATTTTCTGAAAGCTTATGAAATTCTTGAAAAGTCGTGAACAAGCAATTTATTATAAATGCAATTATTGTCCTTCATATTTCGATCTAACCGCTTACTTGAATGACAAATCGAGGTTTCGCGCGCTACGAGCGGCTGACCGTTTGGAAGTTTAAAAACGGTAATAATAAACAAAGCTACAGACTCCTAATTTTGTTTGCCGTGAAAGAAGTGCGTGTACAAGACGTACGGAAAGAGAGACTACTTTGAAACAAATAGTTTTGTTTTTATTCTCGCGTGAACTTGGACGTTGGAATCGCGGCCCGATCGCGAAGCCGGCCTCTGCGGACTTCACAAGTTTCCCTTTCTAACGCACCGAAATAATTTTTTATTGTTACCGAAGTGTACATTTTCTGAAAGCTTATGAAATTCTTGAAAAGTCGTGAACAAGCAATTTATTATAAATGCAATTATTGTCCTTCATATTTCGATCTAACCGCTTACTTGAATGACAAATCGAGGTTTCGCGCGCTACGAGCGGCTGACCGTTTGGAAGTTTAAAAACGGTAATAATAAACAAAGCTACAGACTCCTAATTTTGTTTGCCGTGAAAGAAGTGCGTGTACAAGACGTACGGAAAGAGAGACTACTTTGAAACAAATAGTTTTGTTTTTATTCTCGCGTGAACTTGGACGTTGGAATCGCGGCCCGATCGCGAAGCCGGCCTCTGCGACTTCACAAGTTTCCCTTTCTAACGCACCGAAATAATTTTTTATTGTTACCGAAGTGTACATTTTCTGAAAGCTTATGAAATTCTTGAAAAGTCGTGAACAAGCAATTTATTATAAATGCAATTATTGTCCTTCATATTTCGATCTAACCGCTTACTTGAATGACAAATCGAGGTTTCGCGCGCTACGAGCGGCTGACCGTTTGGAAGTTTAAAAACGGTAATAATAAACAAAGCTACAGACTCCTAATTTTGTTTTCCGTGAAAGAAGTGCGTGTACAAGACGTACGGAAAGAGAGACTACTTTGAAACAAATAGTTTTGTTTTTATTCTCGCGTGAACTTGGACGTTGGAATCGCGGCCCGATCGCGAAGCCGGCCTCTGCGACTTCACAAGTTTCCCTTTCTAACGCACCGAAATAATTTTTTATTGTTACCGAAGTGTACATTTTCTGAAAGCTTATGAAATTCTTGAAAAGTCGTGAACAAGCAATTTATTATAAATGCAATTATTGTCCTTCATATTTCGATCTAACCGCTTACTTGAATGACAAATCGAGGTTTCGCGCGCTACGAGCGGCTGACCGTTTGGAAGTTTAAAAACGGTAATAATAAACAAAGCTACAGACTCCTAATTTTGTTTTCCGTGAAAGAAGTGCGTGTACAAGACGTACGGAAAGAGAGACTACTTTGAAACAAATAGTTTTGTTTTTATTCTCGCGTGAACTTGGACGTTGGAATCGCGGCCCGATCGCGAAGCCGGCCTCTGCGACTTCACAAGTTTCCCTTTCTAACGCACCGAAATAATTTTTTATTGTTACCGAAGTGTACATTTTCTGAAAGCTTATGAAATTCTTGAAAAGTCGTGAACAAGCAATTTATTATAAATGCAATTATTGCTCCTTCATATTTCGATCTAACCGCTTACTTGAATGACAAATCGAGGTTTCGCGCGCTACGGGCGGCTGACCGTTTGGAAGTTTAAAAACGGTAATAATAAACAAAGCTACAGACTCCTAATTTTGTTTGCCGTGAAAGAAGTGCGTGTACAAGACGTACGGAAAGAGAGACTACTTTGAAACAAATAGTTTTGTTTTTATTCTCGCGTGAACTTGGACGTTGGAATCGCGGCCCGATCGCGAAGCCGGCCTCTGCGACTTCACAAGTTTCCCTTTCTAACGCACCGAAATAATTTTTTATTGTTACCGAAGTGTACATTTTCTGAAAGCTTATGAAATTCTTGAAAAGTCGTGAACAAGCATTTTGATATAAATGCAATTATTGTCCTTCATATTTCGATCTAACCGCTTACTTGAATGACAAATCGAGGTTTCGCGCGCTACGGGCGGCTGACCGTTTGGAAGTTTAAAAACGGTAATAATAAACAAAGCTACAGACTCCTAATTTTGTTTGCCGTGAAAGAAGTGCGTGTACAAGACGTACGGAAAGAGAGACTACTTTGAAACAAATAGTTTTGTTTTTATTCTCGCGTGAACTTGGACGTTGGAATCGCGGCCCGATCGCGAAGCCGGCCTCTGCGACTTCACAAGTTTCCCTTTCTAACGCACCGAAATAATTTTTTATTGTTACCGAAGTGTACATTTTCTGAAAGCTTATGAAATTCTTGAAAAGTCGTGAACAAGCAAATTTATTATAAATGCAATTATTGTCCTTCATATTTCGATCTAACCGCTTACTTGAATGACAAATCGAGGTTTCGCGCGCTACGAGCGGCTGACCGTTTGGAAGTTTAAAAACGGTAATAATAAACAAAGCTACAGGACTCCTAATTTTGTTTGCCGTGAAAGAAGTGCGTGTACAAGACGTACGGAAAGAGAGACTACTTTGAAACAAATAGTTTTGTTTTTATTCTCGCGTGAACTTGGACGTTGGAATCGCGGCCCGATCGCGAAGCCGGCCTCTGCGACTTCACAAGTTTCCCTTTCTAACGCACCGAAATAATTTTTTATTGTTACCGAAGTGTACATTTTCTGAAAGCTTATGAAATTCTTGAAAAGTCGTGAACAAGCAATTTATTATAAATGCAATTATTGTCCTTCATATTTCGATCTAACCGCTTACTTGAATGACAAATCGAGGTTTCGCGCGCTACGAGCGGCTGACCGTTTGGAAGTTTAAAAACGGTAATAATAAACAAAGCTACAGGCTCCTAATTTTGTTTGCCGTGAAAGAAGTGCGTGTACAAGACGTACGGAAAGAGAGACTACTTTGAAACAAATAGTTTTGTTTTTATTCTCGCGTGAACTTGGACGTTGGAATCGCGGCCCGATCGCGAAGCCGGCCTCTGCGACTTCACAAGTTTCCCTTTCTAACGCACCGAAATAATTTTTTATTGTTACCGAAGTGTACATTTTCTGAAAGCTTATGAAATTCTTGAAAAGTCGTGAACAAGCAATTTATTATAAATGCAATTATTGCTCCTTCATATTTCGATCTAACCGCTTACTTGAATGACAAATCGAGGTTTCGCGCGCTACGAGCGGCTGACCGTTTGGAAGTTTAAAAACGGTAATAATAAACAAAGCTACAGGACTCCTAATTTTGTTTGCCGTGAAAGAAGTGCGTGTACAAGACGTACGGAAAGAGAGACTACTTTGAAACAAATAGTTTTGTTTTTATTCTCGCGTGAACTTGGACGTTGGAATCGCGGCCCGATCGCGAAGCCGGCCTCTGCGACTTCACAAGTTTCCCTTTCTAACGCACCGAAATAATTTTTTATTGTTACCGAAGTGTACATTTTCTGAAAGCTTATGAAATTCTTGAAAAGTCGTGAACAAGCAATTTATTATAAATGCAATTATTCTCCTTCATATTTCGATCTAACCGCTTACTTGAATGACAAATCGAGGTTTCGCGCGCTACGAGCGGCTGACCGTTTGGAAGTTTAAAAACGGTAATAATAAACAAAGCTACAGACTCCTAATTTTGTTTGCCGTGAAAGAAGTGCGTGTACAAGACGTACGGAAAGAGAGACTACTTTGAAACAAATAGTTTTGTTTTTATTCTCGCGTGAACTTGGACGTTGGAATCGCGGCCCGATCGCGAAGCCGGCCTCTGCGGCTTCACAAGTTTCCCTTTCTAACGCACCGAAATAATTTTTATTGTTACCGAAGTGTACATTTTCTGAAAGCTTATGAAATTCTTGAAAAGTCGTGAACAAGCAATTTATTATAAATGCAATTATTTTCTTTGATATTTCGATCTGACCGCTTACTTGGAAGACAAATCGAGGTTTCGCGTTCTACCCGCGGCTGGTCGTTTGGAAGTTTAAAAACGGTAATAATAAACGAAGCTACAGACTCCTAATTTTGTTTGCCGTGAAAGAAGTGCGTGTACAAGACGTACGGAACGAGAGACTACTTTACAACAAATAGTTTTGTTCTTATATTCGCGTGAACTTGGACGTTGGAATCGCGGCCCGAGCGCGAAGCCGGCCTCTGCGGCTTCACCCGTTTCCCTTTCTAACGCACCGAAATAATTTTTTAGTGTAACTGAAGTATACATTTTCTGAAAGCTTATGAAATTCTCGGAAAGGCGTGAAAAAGCATTTTAATATAAATGCAAATCTTCTCCTTCATATTTCCAGCGTACATAATATGCATGGGCAGACTGCCTAAGGGTGGCATTCGAGGCCTTTAAGTGACGAAGTAGAAACACTGTCGGCATTCCACGAAAAAACTAGAAGGAAATTGAAATGCATATACCAGAGCGTTTAGAGACACGGAAGACTGGCGCACGGAAAAGAGTATCCCGTAGTCAAGTCGTGAGTGGTCCTGAAAAGGACCGTTTTTCTTTAGCGGATGCCGCGGGATGCCTTACGCCTTCTTCTCGGTCTTCTTGGGAAGCAGGACGGCCTGGATGTTGGGCAAGACACCTCCTTGCGCGATGGTAACGCCGGACAGCAGCTTGTTGAGCTCCTCGTCGTTGCGAATGGCCAGCTGCAGGTGTCGAGGGATGATCCTAGTTTTCTTGTTGTCCCTGGCCGCGTTTCCTGCCAGCTCGAGCACTTCTGCAGCCAGGTACTCGAGTACGGCCGCCAGGTAGACGGGGGCGCCGGCACCAACTCGCTCTGCGTAGTTGCCCTTTCGCAGCAGTCGGTGGATCCTTCCCACGGGAAACTGGAGCCCCGCGCGGCTGGAACGGGTCTTGCTCTTGCCCTTTGCCTTGCCTCCTTTTCCGCGCCCAGACATCTTGGTGGAGGCTCGAAGTGGACGACCGAACGAACCAACGAACACTGAGTGAGTGAGGGAGTCGGAGCATTGAGAAGCAGGAAATCGAAGGAAGTGCCATTGCTCTCCGCTTGGGGGGCGCTGCAAGAGCGCGTTTTCGCCTTCCACTGCCTCTTCTTTACACCACTCCTCTCCCAAATCCCTCTCTCAAAAGTTGCAACTGCTTCCTCATTGGTTCGCGCAGCAACCAATCGCGAAGCTTCCTTTTGGGAATAATCCAATCACAGCGCGCTGTTTCCCGCGCTCTGGAATGCTGGCCAATCGGAGCACATTTGTCAGAATGCGGTTAGAACTCTCAATACTCTGACTGACCGACTGACAGTTGTCGTTTCGCCATCGTTTTGCCAGCGTCAACGTCGATCTTCCGTCGAAGACAAGTCGCGTGAGGATGCCCCCCCAACCGAGCGGAAAAGCAGTGAAGAAGGCGGGCAAGGCACAGAAAAATGTGCGTGCCACCGACAAGAAGAAGAAGAGGCGCAGGAGGAAGGAGAGCTTCAGCATCTACATCTACAAGGTGCTCAAACAGGTCCATCCCGACACCGGAGTGTCCAGCAAAGCCATGTCGATCATGAACAGCTTCGTGAACGACATCTTCGAGCGCATCGCAGCAGAGTCGTCTCGGCTGGCTCACTACAACAAGCGCTCGACCATCACGAGTCGGGAGATCCAGACAGCTGTGAGGCTCCTGCTGCCGGGTGAACTGGCAAAGCATGCGGTGTCCGAGGGCACCAAGGCTGTCACCAAGTACACCAGCTCCAAGTAACACCCAGGAGCTTCCCGGTATCTGCCGACTGACACCCTGTTTTACAAACGGCCCTTTTGAGGGCCACACTCATCCCTGCAAAACGGCCGTCTCTCGATGACTTCCACCTCCCGTGTCTCTTTTCAAGAAATATGTGAGTACCCAGTGCTTGAGAATCTGCATCGCCCCTGTGTCCATATAATAGGTCATTTCTTTTTTTTTTCTTGTTTTGCAGTCGAATTTGGCTTCTTGTAGTCACAGTCGGATGGTGTTTATTTTGTTTTTGTTTCGGTGAAAAAAAAAAGCGTATTTTATTCATTTTGGGGGCACGAGTGACCTTAAATATTGCACATCGCTGGCGTATGTAAAAGATTTTCGCGTGGTTTTGAGCCTCTGGAAGCCCATACTCCAAAGTGTTGAATTTCCAGATGCAGCGGATTCGTTTCTGTTTTTAGAGCCACGGTTGTTTTAATTAACTTGCTTTTAAATTCGAGTGCTCCTATCCCGTTTGGCTTGGGTAAGTTGTTTATTTGTGTTGTCACTTCACGCTTGTTATCAACTCGAATAGTGGGTCATTTTCATTGTTTGAAAAAATGAAGAGACGGCTAGAAACTTGATAAAGTGTGCCATAAGTCGAGTGCTTGTACCTGCAAGTTGAAATAAAGAGATTGCTCCGTTCCTAGTACTTTATTTTATTTGCACGATTCCCGGCAGCGGCACAAACTGGCCGTTTTCGGGTGGCATGTTTTGCTTCTTAACGGACCTAGGGCTTGTTGAAAAGCTTTCGAGTATTAAATTTTCTGCCAGCCAAAAAGACTTTTCATCACGTGTAATAAGCACTTGAAACTGGACACGTTTGTATAAGTCAACATTTTGATCAAAACACCCAACTTGCTGTCAACCGGGCTCACCATGGCGGTGAATTGTGCTGCACGCTTCAAAACGGCAGTGATAAGAAACTTTAATTCTTGTGTGCCGTGAGAAGAGTGCGTCTTGTACAAGTTCCGATAAATAGATTGCTTCAACGTTTATAAAACTTTTTTTTATTCGCATGTGAAAACGGACCCTCGACTAGCTGCATCGGCGCGAAGCTGAGTACTCCGGAGTGACATGTTTATCCTCTTTACTTAACGAAAACGAACCTTAATCCCGCTAAAATATATATCTCCTGGAACCTAGAAAAAACAATGTTTCGCACATGCAACTATGAAGACTAAAAATGGGCCAGGTTTTTAATGCTTTGCTAAAGCCATGCATTTCATCAACACACGATTCCTTCTAGTGCGCAGCCACCTGTCGGCCACAGAACGAAGCTGCCGCCCCGCGAGAATGCTCCCATTCGTTGGCGGGAGAGGAGGAGGCCGTCGCGGGTTCACTTTGCAGCATTGCCAGGCGAACGCAGCTCCCGGCGTTCGGAGAAATACCGTAGAGGCCAGCACCGTCGCGCATATGAAGAACACCCCTACAAACGCCGCAAAACGTGGCGCGGTCGGCGCGGTGGCGTTTTGTTCATTTTTGTTGCCTTTCTGTACTTTCTGCGGGAGCAACGGTCATTCTCTCGTCGGTTTCGGATGCGCCGGAGTTGTCGGAGTCGCCGGAGCTGTGCGATGGTGCCGATGGTGCGGTGACGGGTCGGTGGTCGGCTGTGTCGGTACGCTTGTTTTCGTTTTGGTGAGGAGAGTCGCGGTGGCGCGTCTGGTTACAGACCAAGTGTAATTAATGCCTGGCTGGTACTGCTCCGCGAAATGGTGCGACAATTCAAATAAGACGCCAGATGTATCTCTGATGCTCTTCCCAACAGATGACAGGTATGGTTTCGGTTCGGATCCGAAGTTCTTTAGCTCGCTACTGCCAAGTCTGGTGAACGCAAGTTCTTATAGTATATGTTATTAATATCCATTTAAGGTACGACAGATGGGCAACAGCAGGAGAAAAAAGAAAGCTCCCTTTTGGCCAGCAGAAAGTGCTGTCCTTGCATGAAACTCTTAATGATGTTGGGCGTTGTAATATTGTGTTTTTTAAGACTTATTTCCAAGGGTTTGGATTTATATGGACCACATGTCTAGTTTTTTTGTTTCTGTATTACTGTGTCGTGTGGTGTGTAATTAATTTTATGCTGTATAAATCAGTGTAATAATTTGTATATTGGTGTTCATTTGCTATTCTGGTATGTAAATAATTCAGTGCAATCATTTCTGTTTCCATGTTCACGAAAAAAAATAAATAAAAGAAATGAATGATCACGTGAAAAAAAACCTGCTTCTGTGTCTTTATGCACGAGAAAAATATATAAAAAGGGATACAAGAAAAAAAAAAGAAACGGTGGGGGGGGGTGGACGGGCAGAACCCACCAGGGCCGCCCGTTCGCCGTAGAACACTGGCCAGGTGGCGCAAGTGAACGCCCGATCCAAAGCAGCCAGCCGTTGTAGTCTATCCACCCATCCTCTGGCATTCATGCGACTCCTCGCGCCCCTAGCGGCAGGCGTGGTGAGTTAACCCCTAGAAAACCCTCTCTTACCGTCCAACTTCTAGCGTGGCGCACCCTCTCTTTTTTACTCCTCCCCTCTTTCTCCCCCTCTCTTCCTTTCTCCTCGAGCGCGTTTCAATGGCCAAGGCTACGGCTGCGTGAGCCTGGCATTGCCGCCAGTCTCTCTTGAAGTAGGCGAACGGTGCAGTTGTGTTTTTTAGTCGTGTCCCTGTTTTTGCAGCAAACATGTCTGGAAGAGGCAAGGGCGGCAAGGGCCTGGGCAAGGGTGGTGCCAAACGCCATCGCAAGGTTCTTCGCGATAACATCCAGGGGATCACCAAGCCTGCAATCCGTCGCCTAGCCCGCCGCGGTGGTGTCAAGCGCATTTCGGGCCTCATCTACGAAGAGACCCGCGGCGTCCTCAAGGTCTTCCTGGAGAACGTCATTCGCGATGCCGTCACCTACACTGAGCACGCCAAGAGGAAGACCGTGACGGCCATGGATGTGGTGTACGCGCTCAAGAGGCAAGGCCGTACGCTCTATGGTTTCGGTGGTTAAGTGGTGCAGCCGTCTCCCCGGGGCTCGTCGGACACTCATCAAAAACGGCCCTTTTAAGGGCCAAATCAGTACGGATCTATCTTGGAAATGGCACTCGATCCCAACACCTCCCTCCCATGTCTCTGTAATCGTGAAAACATGCACTGCTTTGGGTGAGTGATTCCTCTTTCGTTACGAGTGTTGTTTTGCCGCGGATCTCTACCATTTTGTGCGCAACAGCCTGTGTTAATTGTACAAATCTTTCCACGCTACTCAGGCAGCAGTCTAACATTCATTGCGCTCATAACTGCCATCGGCCATACCATGCTGAATACGCCGGTTCTCGTCCGATCACCGAAGGAAGCTAAGCAGCATCGGGCTCCGTCAGTACTTGGGAGGGTGACCACCTGGGAACACGGAGTGCTGATGGCATTATGAGTTTTTGTTCTTGCTACTCTTTTGTGCTGTTTGGAGGGTTGTGTCCATTTGTGCAGTTTCATATATTTTCTAAAAGCTAACAACATTTCTCGTCAGGCGTAGAAAGCATTTTAATATAAATGCAATTCGTCTCTTTCATACTTCGAAAAAATCGCTTACTTGGAAGTGAGAACTCGCTGTTCCGCACCGTGGCCTGCTGGTTGATTGCACGGTTAAAAACAGTAATAATAAACGCGGCTAGAGACTCTGAATTGTGTGTGCCGCGAAAGAAGTGCGTGTCCAAGACTTACGGGAAGAGAGACTACTTTAAAACAAGTAGTTTTGTCTTTATTCTCCCGTGAACTTGACGTTGGAATCGCGGCCCGAGCGCGACCCCAGCCTCTGCGGCTTCACAAGTTTCCCTTTCTAACGCACCGATATAATTTTTTATTGTTACCGAAGTGAACATTTTCCGAAAGCTCTTAAAATTTTTGAAAAGGCGTGAACAAGCATTTTAATATAAATGCAATACTTCTTCATATTTCCATCTAACCGGTTAGTTCGAAGAGAAATCGAGGTTTCGCGCGGTTGGTCGTTTGGAAGTTTAAAAATGGTAATAATAAACGAAGCTACAGACTCTTATTATTGTGTGCCGTGAAAGAAGTGCGCGTACAAGGCGTACGGAAAGTGAGACTACTTTGAAACAAATAGTTTTGTTTTTATTCTCGCGTGAACCTGGACGTTGGAATCGCTGCCCGAGCGCGAAGCCGGCCTCTGCGGCTTCACACGTTTCCCTTTCTGACGCACCGAAATAATTTTTTATTGTTACCGAAGTATACATTTTCTGAAAGCTTATGAAATTCTTGAAAAGGCGTGAACAAGCATTTTAATATAAATGCAATTATTCTCTTTGATATTTCGATCTAACCGCTTACTTGGAAGACAAATCGAGGTTTCGCGTTCTACCCGCGGCTGGTCGTTTGGAAGTTTAAAAACGGTAATAATAAACGAAGCTACAGACTCCTCATTTTGTTTGCCGTGAAAGAAGTGTGTGTGCAAGACGTACGGAACGAGAGACTACTTTACAACAAATAGTTTTGTTTTTATGTTCGCGTGAACTTGGATGTTGGAATCGCGGCCCGAGCGCGAAGCCGGCCTCTGCGGCTTCACCCGTTTTCCTTTCTAACGCACCGAAATAATTTTTTAGTGTAACTGAAGTATACATTTTCTGAAAGCTTATGAAATGCTTGGAAAGGCGTGAAAAAGCATTTTAATATAAATGCAATTCTTCTCCTTCATATTTCCATCCAACCGGTTAGTTGCACTCTAAAAAAAAGGGTGTAGTACTTACACCCTTTGGGGTGTATGTGACTTGTCACATATACGACACCCCCCAGGGTGTGAATGCTACACCCCAAAAGTGAGTGCACAGATGCACTCCACTTCGAGGTGCACATGTGCACTCCTCCATACCACCCCTTGGGTGTACAGCCACACCCCATTTTAAGTTATCAAGATATTCCCTTTTCTACACCCTCATTAATTATCAGGAGTGCAGATACACCCCTTTTTAGGGTGCTCAAATAATCCCACTCATACACCCTCAGCATCCAATGGGTGTACATACACACCCTACCACAGGGTGCACAGTTATGCCTATTTCTACACCCTCATTACTTATCGGGATTAGAGATACACCCATTTCCAAAGTGTCAAAGTACTCCCACTCATGCACCCTTAATGCCCAGTGGGTGTACAGACACACCCAACAACGGGGTGCACATTTATATCCATTCTTACACCCTCATAACTTATTGGGATTACAGTTACACCCTGTACAAAGGTATCAAAATATTCCCACACACACACCCTCAACGTCCAGTTGGTGTACTGTTACACCCCATTACAGGGTGCACACTTAGACCCAATTTTACACCCACAATATTCATTGGAGTAACAGTTACACCCTATTTCAAGGTGTTGTAATATTCCCACTCATACACCCTCAACATCTTGTTGGTGTACCATCACACCCCACTACAGGGTATATATATATTCCCATTTTTGCACCCTCGGAACTTTTGGAGATTACAAATACACCCCACTCCAGGGTGTCAAAATGTTCCCACTTATACACCCTCAACATTCTGTTGGTGCACTGACACACCCCACTGCAGAGTGCATTTATATTCCCACACACTGCACTACAGGGTGCAGATATATTCCCATCTCCTTTTCTCATTTGTCACAATTACAGATGCACCTCATTTAAAGAGCACAAATATGCTCCTCTGCACTTCCACGCGTTAGAATGAGGCCTACAACCACATGCTCATAGACTCCAAACCCAAAGTAAGCACTAGATGAGAAGGGGTACATGAAAAATAAGCATACTTTATTTTTACATATGCACATATGTACATCTCACTTCCCTTTACTTCTTAGGCTGAATTTGTGCCATTACAGTGAGACATAGGGGTGTGAGTGGCGTGAACTCTATGCCGAGAAGCCTCTCAATGACAGTGAAAGACCTAATGGTCCCTGGAGCATACTTGATGTTGAATGCCCAGTACATCGACAGCATCAATGAAACTGAGCTCACAACATCAAGTGTGTCCAGGGAGAGGTCTTCCACCGTCACCAAGAAGCTATCGGCACTAAATGCCGTCGCGCCAGAATGGAGCACTGTCGGGTGCGCGTGGACCTTGCTTGGATCCTAAAAAAAGAAAGAAAGAACATGGCAGTTAGTACAAGTAAAATAGGTACTATGAGAAAAGTGACATCAGACTTATGCTGGACTGTGCATTAGACAGGTCAAGGCAGTAAAAGCATACACACTTTAATAGTATATCTTCACACTTTAATAGGACATCTTACACTGTTGTTCAAATACTACCCCTGCTCGTTTCGACCTAAAAGAGCATCATATATACTGCCATCCATTCATGTATCTACATGAACCACATCCCCAGAGCAAAAAAGCAGACTGACCTCTGTATAAACACTCGGAAGAAATTAATTAACTTATTACTACTACTCTTCATATATGGAGTCATGCTTACCAGCTTTTGCAGGTAGCTGGCCCCATCCTCCTTCAGCAGGTGCGGAAGGAGCAACAATACGCCTGTTGCAAAGCAGCCTGGGAATAAAACAAATCGCACCCTTATTTTATTTGAGCTGGAAACGTTACACCTTTGGCTGGTATGTGTATCCCACCCTTACCTCCTTACCACTACTCTGCCCTTGGCGCCTAAGCTGAGTAACAGTACGCCCACTGCTCTAAAGGGGGAGACGGAGCAGGGAGGTGGTGTTGCATTTTGTTCTGCAGGTGGTCAGTGACATTGACAGCAACGCACACTGGCCTGCTTGCGGTCACTTCTGCGACCAACCGTCACAATGGTGACAACACATAGCATTCCCTGAAGGCTCTTGTGATGTATTTGTTGCTCTGAGTTAGAACATGAGGTAGAACTTAACGACGCTAAATACTAGGGCTGGGTGTCGATTAAAAATTGTAACCCAATTTTGCCATCTTTTAAGGGGGACACTACCCAGAAAAAAGAAATTTGCAAAAACATTAATTTTGAAAAATTACATTTACATCCACACCATCTAGAGTGTTCCCAGAAATTTTCACTAGTTTACACTGCATAGTTAATTTTTTATGAATTATTTTCTGTCCACCGAAGCTAAAAAAAGGTAGGGTTTCGAGCACTTTGAAAGCATTTTTCTCCGTTCCTCTTTTTCGTTAAACAGTCTGGTTGGGACACACAAATCAAAAAATAAGTTCTACGCAAAAAAGAAAATTTTTTTCTTAGAGCAATATTGACGGCGAGAGATTTATTTGAAATACTGTGCGTAAAGCTGATGACATCACGGGTCATTCCGGAATGACCATCTGGGGCATTCACTCACTCCACCTCAACGTGAAGGCGAAGGCGATCTACCTCTCCTCCACGTGCCCGAAATGTTGAGAGAAAACGAGTGGGAAGGAGATGACTACCGACTAAATCGCATCTTGCGCTGTCCATTTTCGCGTGAAATTATTTTTTTGACACGCGTGTCCCAACAAGACTGTTAACAAAAATGCATATTTTTTGCGTTCAGCGGCCCTTTAAGAGATGCAATAAATCTTTCAAGCATCACAGCCAAATTACAGAGGCAGAAAAACCTAGGGTGGGTGCGTGCACATTTGCTTGGGGTGACGCTACTTTTTAGGATACCAGTTGACGACAAACAAATATTTGCAACCTCACTACTATGTGCATTTTTGACACAGTGATAATTTGTTAGGGCTTATAACACCACCTAGAATCAATGAATGTGCCCAAAGGATTGAAACTTCCAAGGTTTGTTTCAAAACTGTGCCGAAACACTCTAATTTAGCATATATCATCGGCATCAACATGGTGGCTCTGTACCACAACACAAGTGAAAAATGGAAAATTGCTTCTCTGTACTCTCGGGAGTCACCCAAGCCAACGACTAGAAATTGCTCGGCCTAGTATTATGTGCTTTATATACATTTTTTTCTGTAATATATTTCCTAGCATAAAGAAACTGCCAATCGGGATGCTCGGCTAACAGCTCTTTGGTGGAGAGAGCCAATCAATGATGAGAAAGAAGCGACTAGGGCACATGACGAACGCACCCGTCTCAGGTCTGTAGCTTTAAAAAAAGCCCTTGCTTACATTCTAGTGACATTACTGTTATGCCAAAAAGGCAGTGGGTAAGGATCTGGGAAAGGGGAACGAGCAGTTTGCAGCACCCCAAGCATAGCACAGATGGGACCCAGGAAAGCATAAAAACATAACAGAGGTGCTCACCGTCTCTTTCCACCTCTGCCAAGGCATCAAGCCGCTCATAGAGCTCAGTCACAGCAGCCTTGTGCTTCCGCTTGCTCCCGACCAGGGCGACAACCCTCTTGCCAACCTTTTTTAGTGCCTCCTCCAGCATGGAGGCTTCACACTTTGTGAGCCGAAAGAACTCTTGATAGATCTGCAATTAGAGTAAAATTATAGAATAGCAAACATTCAATTAGTCACCTCTACTACAAATGTAAACATTACTGAAGAATGGAAGTCTTCATCAATGAACACCCGGGCCGGTTTACTACACTTGGGGATAAAATATCTTGTGGAAGAAATACCCCACAGTAGATTTTTCAGTCATGTGACAAATTCTATGGGAGGCAAATGCACCCATATTGGCTGCAGCCTATTCTTTCCTGCTTTGATCACAAATATGCAATTCCACTCGCAGAAAAGGATGAGGCTTGACATATAAATCAAATAAATCCTGCCCATATGCTTTTGGAATGATTGTGTGTAGTAGAAAATATAGAACAGTATGAAGGAAATGAACCTCATGCACGTTTTACATAGATCTGTAAAATGTCTTCGATACAATTAGGTCACGCCAGAGTGGTGGCGATGCTGCATTTTGCTCCAGAGTATCGGGTTTCATGTTCACTTGCTTGAGGCTAAATTTTTTTTAACACAAAATGTCTTTTAGGGCTGGCTCACATAAAAAATTTGTAACACAAGATTCTAACAAAAGGTTGCAAGCTTGACCATTACACAGCTCACGGTCAGATAAAAATACATGATTAAATAATACACTGGACGTAACTAGTTGTGACTGGAGCCTCACCCAAATGAGATTCAAACCAAAAAGCAAGAGATCGCAAGCCAAGCACCTTATGAAGTGACCTACTGACGGTCCTTGCAACAGACGTATCAATGGATGGGAGATATATGACGTCATGAGTACATGTTGAATCAGGCCATGTGTCACCTTATATGACATTATCGCCATATAAGGCGAAGCCAATCACAGTGCTCCCATCTTTCCAGCCTATATAGAGAGCAGCTGGAGTCGAATATGTTGCATTGCTACCGCTCTTCCGTGGCAGAAGAATGTTGAATGTATGTGGAAGTACAGAAAATGTGCAAAGCCTTGGTCATGCTGAAAAAGCTGAAGGGCACAGGATGTGCGTGAGCAAAGCTCACAGACATCCACGCGCCCGAAAAGCCGAGAGAAAACAAGTGGAAAGGGGGTGACTACCAACTAAATTGCGTCGCGCGCCGTCAATATTGCTCCAAATATATATATTTTTTTTCGCATAAAATTAATTTTTTGACACACGTGTCTCAACCAGTTAAAAAAAAAACACTTTTTTCTTTTCAGGGGCCCTTTAAAGACACATGCAAAAAAAAAACATTTTTTTTAAACAGCTTAGATGGAAAGGGGATATAAAACGACTTTACAATGAAGAAAAAAAATTTTAGAGCTATATTTACGGCGCTATACGAATTTGTACTAGGCACCCGCGGGCGCCGCGGAAAAGTGGCTCTTATTTATCACGTGACGGGCCCATATTTGTCACGTGGTGCTTGCGCTCTTTCGGAAGCTTCTTATGGCCTCTAAAAGAAACTTATTCATCTTTGTTTGAAGTATAACAAAAAACTAAGATTAATGAGTAACTTTTAGAGCCCAAAGGAAACTCCTGAAAAAGCGCAAGCAGACGTGATAGACCTGTGCGCCGGTCAGGTGACGGCGACGGCGCCCCGAAGCAGACAAACTTTTGAGGCGGCAACGTGGAGAAACGCGTTAAAGCGGCGGCGTACAATGCTCAGCGTGTGGCGACGGCGTGACTTTGCGGCGCGGCGACGAAGGGCGGCGGCGCATAAGCCCACTATGTGACCAGCGGCGGCTCCCGCGGGCGCCAACTACAAATTCGTATAGCGCCGTAAATATAGCTCTAAAATTTTTTTTCTTTGTTGTAAAATCGTTTTGTGATATCCTTTTTCCATCTAAGCTGTTTAAAAAAATGTTTATTTTCTTTGCATGTGTCCTCTAAGTAGACATTTTGCAATACCTTGCAAAAAAAAATGGTAAAAGCACAGCTCCATTTCTGCGAGAAATAAAAATTACATTTTGGTGGATGTCAACGATGGGCACACACAAAACCAAGCCATGGCGAGCTATTAGAGCTGATCGATTATCATTTGATTTCAGTCCGCTGCGAAACGAATCCTCACATTTACACTCAAAGTGAGGACTCATTTGGCAGCGGGCTCGGGTTGAATCTAGCAACCTATCAACACTAAACGCTCAGCGCTGCCCAGTAGTCGGTGTCTGAGGCAGTCATTAAAATTTGTGAGAACATTGTGTTCATTCCTCACAGAAACGGAGCTACACGTTGACATTCTGCAAAGTAACATGCACCACTAAAATATTCCTTTAACATAAAGTATAGCAAGTAGCATGCTAAGCATACAGGCATAGCATGCTACTTGCTTACAGTTTACTTTACTGTAAAACATTGACTATAAAACATCAAGGTCGATGGCATCTTACAAAAGAATAAATGGAGAGCAAATAGAGAAGTCGATCAGATATTAGTCTTGCTGTATACCAGAAATTACATAAGTATATAGAATATCCATGGAGAAAATAGCACGGTTTATCTTATTCATATATCAAGCCTTATAGTATTTTCTTTTCTTTCTTCTGCAACCAGTATTGTATTTTGATGATCGAAGTGAGGACGCATTGACGGCAGCCATTATAGGAACCTTTGCTAGCACTGCCTAGTAGCGTTGGGTAACATTATTTAGTCTGGCCGCGCTGATCGGGACCAAGATTTCAGCTGTTTTAGTTTAGTTTTTGATGGTCCTCCTGATAATTTCCTGACAATTCCAGGTTTTCAAGATTTTACAGCTTCGTAGAACCTGCTTCATAGAAACATCTGCGAAAAGCCAACTCAAGTGATACAATTTCGAGCATATGTACAGTTAGACAACTGTTTCAACATTTAATATGCAATCCTCACTAGTTCAAACCATTGTTTTAAGACATGCAAAGCAAGCTGCAGAATGTTCTATGATCAAATGTCTGCTACACCGCAACCTCTCCATTCAGTGAAGCTGCTCTGGCTAACAAACTTCCACCATGGAGGGTCTCCAAGAAATGAAAGTGGTGCATAAACAGCACAAAGAAACTTCTGCAACAATGTAACCATTGAATTGTAAATCAAGGACACCATGGTGAAAAATTATGTTATTGTAAGTCCTCCATGTTTATTTAATTAAGGCCTATTGCTGCATTTCAAATAATTGTTCACTTTCCATGAATGTTGTCAGTTTGTTCCAGCATGCCTGAACGTTTCAGTTTTTACTATAGTTTTCTTGAAAGAAGTACAACTCTGAACATGCATAAGAAATAACGAGGTGAGCAGCGCTTACGGCCTGTGCATGTCCGAGTGCAGGATATTTCTGAATGACATCAGCCACGAGCGGTTGTGTGGCGTCCATCCAAACCCTCCGCTCCTCGAAGGTACACTCCATGGAGACCGCAATCTTCTCCCAGTCAGGGCTCGTCTTACGGAGCTCCCTGGCCATAAAATTCAAATGGCCGGCCACGGACTCTTCATCCTCAGCATCGCCCCAAAAGGTCACACCATTCAGCTGCAAAGATGTTGCAATCAGCAATCTCTAATAGCATGTTCAATGAGTTCAGTTCTGTTGTGTAGGCACTACAAATTTAACCATGCTTTAAATAATTATCACAAATATGCACCAAGGGATGAAGTTGGTTCATCTGATGTATTATAAAAAATAAACACTGCAAATCATAAACGTAAGTAGACACACTGCGCTGAGTGTTTCTATTTCTCTACCTGTCTATTAGTACAGAGCACAACTGAATGGTTGTCATAAAAACTGATAGTACAGTAAAAAATGATCATCTAGAGCAAAACAGTGGAAAAGCGCCAATGTTGTTTTCGCGCTAACAGCGCTGCGCTCTGTACATTGCAATATTATTTATTCTTAATTAAATGCATGATTTCAATAAAGCATTATTCGCAT
The DNA here is from genome assembly GCA_013358835.2 of Ixodes persulcatus. Lineage (NCBI taxonomy): Eukaryota > Metazoa > Arthropoda > Arachnida > Ixodida > Ixodidae > Ixodes > Ixodes persulcatus. The sequence continues at coordinate 30,158 of JABSTQ010005786.1, forward strand.
CAAGGTGAAAATTGAACACATTGTATAACATTCATGCCACTGCTTGCCTGCTGACATGAAATCATAAAAGAAAGCTGTGCTAAGCTTTCCCTTCTTTCTTTATTAGCCCCCCATGAAGTTCTGTGTGTACACCCATTCATGAAAAATTGCCCAGCCTGGCCATGTCTATACCAGATTACCCCTTTCAAATTCCTTGACTTTACCGACTACATTAGACTTGCATTATTTCAACCTCAGTTAATTCGACTGTTCAAAGAACAGATTTGTCACATAATGGCCAATTCAATCTACAGAGAATCAGTGGCATGCAACATACAAGCACAGTTTGCAGTGGCAAGGCATGAATAGACACTCTTTTATTAAAATTATGTGTTATATACCAAGTGGTCCAGATTTAGGAACCCGTATGAAATAAACTGCAAAAGTAAGGTTTGCAAGCTACGACACTGCAAAAAGCCTTTTCCCAGGAAAGCTGCAAAACATGTTGTGGGCCATTGTGATGCTTGATTTAACAAAAACGTGAAAGGGAATAGCAAAGTCCTCCTTACTTTGCTCTCTATCCTGTTTCTCTAATCAAACATCTCAATGGCCCACAAAAATGTTTTTTCACTGTCAAAGGAAAGTCAATTAACCTTTTTTTTTATTTGCAACTTTTCACTGCAAAAATTCAGTTTTTTGACAATTTTACACAATGTTCAACACAATAAATCCTCCAACTAGCAGCCATTATGTTGTAAATTACAGCGTTGTCGCTCGTAAAATTGATTTTTGCAATTTATTTCAAGTGTGTCCCGCAATCTGAACCACCAGGTACAATTGGGGAAAAATGAAATACGAACAAAGAAGCGTGTGGCTCCCGGTACAGGCTGCGCCGTCTGGAAGTGAGCCCGTGGCGAAATTGTGTGGCCTACTCCAATGTGTATACGGCCCTCGCTCGGTGCTTCCCAAGCTTCAGCATTGCACGTCTTGGTGCGCTGAAAGCTATCACCGCAATTGTTGCTTGCTCGACGCGTGAAATGCGAGGAAGCTTAGCAAGCGAAAAGGAGGAAACGCTGCGGGCGCGCTCAGCCTGCGCGCACGCAAGCTGCTACAAGCGGCGAGCTTCCTCACACCACATGCATCGAGCGAGCAACGATACCTGTGATAGCTTTCCCCTGGCAACCCGCTGGAGCTGGTCGCCAGCGGGTCGCAGTCAAAATAAACAGCTTCCAACATCTCTTGATTGCAATCACTCTCATCACTGCTGCGATCAATGTCGAACATTTTGACAAGGCGAGCGATGCCGTAGACGTAATTCTCACGGACCACATGCTCGAAATGCGGAAGGTAAACAAGGAAGCTGAAGCCTGAGATGCCAGAGAGCCATGTCTGTGAGTGCGTGCAAGGGGACGCCGTGCGGAAGGCTGGCTACGTAGCCAGTCTCCCGCTTTGCCCAGATCCGCCCCTCCGAGGGACTCGCATATAATCGATTTATCCACAAAAACTATTA
>JABSTQ010005787.1:0-16175 GCA_013358835.2 Ixodes persulcatus
TATAGGTAACGTAGGACGAAAACTATTCAAGAACAGGGAAGTTAAGAGGATTTATCATCTATTAGCAAATTGTCGCTTAACAAAACAAAAACAAATCGAGTCGCATAAAGTCACTATATTTTTTAAGCTGGAGTCCGCTGAAACTGGACAAAGCACGCGTGATTTACAGATTCCCAGAAAAGAACCGGCAAACCATGATAAAATAGTGTCACGAATGACAATTGATGAGGTGATGAAAACTGAAGCAAAATAAACGTTTAATGGGGCAAACCTGTGCACAAAGCAAACTGGAAAAAGTCCAGCGTCGCAGGCGTTGATGGCGGCGAAACAGCAGGATCAAACGATTGGGCGAGACTGACTTGACTCGCCACGCGAAACCCCTTATGCACACGCATGTGCTTCTGGAATAATCGGCGTAGAGGGTTCGACGCGTTGAATATTCGGATCTAGAATAAACAACAGTGTTCTCAAATTCAACAGAACACGACATTTCAGAAATGTCAAGAAAGCGCGTCCGTTCCCAGGCATCGAACCTCGAGACCTTTGCATAAGAGCCAAGGACGATAACCATTCGGCCACGGGCGATTTTTTTAATTATTTATTGCCATAAATGAACATAAACAAGATGGGCACTTTCGATACTATACAATGTAAAGTTGCCTGCTAGCATTGCATGTTAGCGGCTTTAAGGGGTTTAAAAGACTGCCGCCTGCCGGCCTTTCGGCTGGCGGGAAAGGGTTAGAAGTCTCGAAGCATCGCTAAGCTCTCAAACGTCGGCAACCAATCCATTCCCGTATAGACTTTCTGGTATACTGGGCAAGCAAGGCAACATGCTCAATAAAGTAAAGTCGGACAGATCGCACATCCAGATCAGCATGACGTACGGCCATCCTGCTCTTCCAGATTGAGTGCAAACCCAGTAGTAGTACAAGATCGTACGGGAAAGACTTGTCCAACACTGAAAGAAACCTAATGTCACGTGCCGTGTGCGGCAGATCTTTTTTGAGCGTGCGCTGAAACACGTCCCAGAAAAGGATGGCATCCAAACAGTCAAGGAACACGTGTTCCACAGTCTCTGGGCTCTTGCACAGGTTGCAATCTTCACCCCACGGTACAGCCAAGCCCCTTCTCGCCAACCATGTTTTGACAGGAAGGGTATCGGTGTGTAACTTGAAAAAAAAAAACCAAAAAAAACTTTTGACTGAACCCCGGATTGCCAACCTTTTCACTCGGGCAAGCACATCACGGTCCGAGTTGTCAGGGTACAAAGCACGATACAGTGGCACTGGAAATAAAGTGTTGACAAGGTCTCGCGATAGATATTTTCGAGACACCGAACTCGAATACTCCATGGAAAAACGCGCCCTGAGAAATTGGTAGGCGCATAAAACCTCTTTGAGGAAACCGTTTACGCTTCCATAATAGCTGTCACACGACTAAACGATGAACTCTGGTAAAGTGAACCACAATTGTACTTGGATCACTGTTCGTAGAAAAGGGTTCGCCTGGTTCCACAAAAACAGAAACCTTGGCACCAGTTGCCGTATAAATAGGTGAGACAAACTTAGTCCTCCTGACCTCACACAACGGAAAAGGTTGTCTCGCCTGCATCGTTCACACTTCGAATCCCAGATAAAAACAGCAAATACTCTGTGCATTCGCTGAAAATGAATACGCGAGCATTGTAACACGTGTAATAGGCACCAAATGTTGGCTACAAAGAATAAATTGCAAACGGTAGCCCGCGCGAATACAGAAAAATCTTTTCCATTCCACTTAGTTGCTTTTACACTCATCTTTTCCACTTCGTCACGCCACAACTCATTGCTGTTTTGATAGTGCTTCAGTGGCACGCCCAAGTATACGCCTGGCACCGTAGACCACAGGACGGTTTTAAACACAGGCGGAGCAACGTCCCAGTGCCCGTGCCAGATCCCCGCTCTTGTTTCCCAATTTACAAAGCATGCAGTTTGATAACAGTATTTTTTCGTGAGCTGGACAGCTTCTGAAACACTCTCACGGTCGTTACAAAAAATGGCGACATCATCCGCGTACGCGAGAAGCTTTACTTCACATGCGTTTAAAGAAAAACCACGCACAGCACGACTTTTGATGACACTAAGACAGAAGGGTTCAAGAAAGATAGCGAACAATAAAGGCGAGAGCGGACATCCCTGGCGGACCGATGCTAACACTGGAATGCTTCTGGTCACGCTTTTGTTGATTATAAGGCTAGTCGTACAGTCCCTATACGCCATTTTTATCCCTTCTAAAATAATTTTGCCGACCCCGACGTGGTTTAAAATACAGAACAGTATTTCATGTGACACCCGGTCGAAAACCTTCTCGAGGTCTATTTGCAAAAGCGCTACTCTGCGTGTATCTCGATCGCAAAGCTCTAATACGCTTCGCGCTACATGAACGTTGCTCAGTATCGTACGTCCCTTGATGCCGCTCGTCTGATGTTCCCCCACCACGTCTGTGATTACCCCTTGCAGTCTCTTTGCAAGGATTTTCATTAGAAGTTTATAATCCACGTTGTCTAACGTAATTGGCCGATAGTTGGCTACATTTTGCAATTTACACGGGTCTTCACTTATTGGAATAAGGACTGTATGAGTAAAAACAAAGGAAGGGGGGAGAGCCCGGCGTTCATAACATTCACGGTACACACGTAGTAAAAACCCGGCGATGTCGTTCTTGAACTTTTTAAAAAAAGGCAGTGCTTAACCCATCCGGGCCCGGTGTCTTTCCGATTGGCATCTCGTTGATGGCTTCTAATATTTTGGTGAAATTTATCGGCTCTTCTAAACGTTCTCTAACGTCGCTGCTTATCTGGGGTATTGCCGACAGGAAGTTCCTCGCGAATCCTTCTTCATTCGGCACCCTCTGATTCAGCAATTCTTCAATTCGGCCACGGGCGCGCTTGCTTGCAGACGCGAGTGGCATTACTCCCCCCTCTTAAAAAAAGCATCGTCTCGAAGCAACGTGCTACAACACACCAAGCAAGACGAACAAAAAAATTGGAAAATACGGAGGCTGGTAAAACACAGTCCTATGGAGCGTAGTACAGCTTCAGCCGCAGGACGTGGACGACGTCTGGGCGTGGTCGGTGGCGTGATGATGTTCTTGTTCCGTCGGGAGCCACCTCGTAGTTCAGATCTCCGAGTCGACGGAGTACCTTGTAAGGTCCGAAATACCCTTTCAGGAGTTTCTCGTTGAGACCACTACGGCAAATTGGTATTCACACCCACACCCTGTCTCCGGGCTGGAAGTGGACGTCTCGACAACGAAGGTTGTAGCGGCCAGTGTTGACACGTTGTTGGAAAATCCGGAGTCTGGCGAGCTGACGGATTTCTTCTACCCGTTGGGCAACCGCCTGGGCGTCGTCGCTTTTGTCGACAACTGATTCATGGGGTAACATCACGTCCAGCATTGTCGTAATTTTGCGACCATGAACCAGTTGAAGGGGAGTCACTTCGGTGGTCTCTTGCACGGACGTGTTGTAGGCAAATCTGACGTACGGCAACACCTCGTCCCCTGTCTTGTGCTCCTCGTCGACGTGCATAAAGATCATGTCGGCGATGTTCTTGTTGAGTCTCTCCGTCAGCCCGTTGGTCTGTGGGTGGCACGCCGTGGTGCGAGGATGGATGGTGTGGCTGAGATGAAGGATTTCTTGCGTCAGCTGGGACATGAACGATGATGCACGGTCTAAGATCAGAACTTCGGGAGCGCCGTGCCGGAGGACAATGGACTTGGTGAAAAACTTGGTGACTTACACAGCAGTCCCTGAAGGAAGGGCTTTCGTTTCGGCGTACCGCGTGAGATAATTTGTGGTGACAATTATCCAGCGGTTTTCCGACGCTGATGGCGAAAAGGGCAAAGTAGAGCCATTCCGATCTGCTGGAAGGGTGCAGCTGGTGGAGGAATTGGCTGCAGCAGACCGGCAGGCCTTCTCGGAGGTTTCTTGCGTCCCTGGCACTCGTGGCATTATCGTGTGTATAGGTTGACGGTTTTGGGGAGCTTGGGCCAGTAATACGTTTTACGAATACGGGCCAGTGTACCCTGTAACCAAGGTGACAGGACATTCGGTCGTCGTGTAAGGCTTGAAAGATCTCCTCTCGAAGGTGGGTCGGGATTACCAGCCTTGTCGAATGGTGAAGGTTGGTAAGGCTCAGAAGAAAACACGAGGCATGGTACTCCCGCGCCCTTCCAAGTGCTCTATTAGTGCGAGCAGGTCAGGATTGTCTCACTGACGTCGTGCCATGCCGACGGTGTTCACTGCTCCTTGGAAGCAATAGTCGTCATCGTCGTCGCTGCTGCCGGAAGGTGTGTTGACGGGTGCTCTGAACAGGCAGTTGGCGTTGCTGTGCTTGCGGCCTGACGTGTAGACCACAGTCACGTTGAACTCTTATAGTCGGAGACTCAATTGAGCGAGGCGTCCTGACTGGTCCTTGAGGTTCGCAAGCCAGCAGAGCGAGTGGGGGTCCCTGATAACGCGGAACGGGCTCCCGTACAAGTACGGACTAAACTTCGTGATTGCCAAGACGACCTCTAAAACTTCTTCCCAGTCGTGGAGTACTTTTTCTGTTGGAGAGTGTCCGAATCGCGTTGGCGATGACTCGCTCGATTGGTGCCTTCTTGCACTTGAACCAGTACCGCGCCAAGTCCTGCGTTACTTGCGTCCGTGTGAATCTCGATTTCCGTATCTTCATCGAAATGTCCAAGAACAGGAGGAGTCTGGAGTCGTCGCTTCAGCTCGTCGAATGCCTGCTGCTGCCCCTCGACCCATTCGAACTTATCGGCGTCCTTCGTGAGGTTTGTGAGCGGTGCGGAAGTCCTTGCAAAATCCCGAACGAAGATCCAACAGTAAGCATACAGTCCAAGGAACCCTCGCACGGCCTTCTTGCCTATTGGCGCTGGAAATGCTGTGGCGGCGCGAGTCTTCTCTGTGTCTGGGCGAACACCTTCGTTACTAATCCCATGACCTAGGCACTTCAGTTCGCCATAGGAGAACCGACCCTTTGACGGCTTGAGGGTGAGTCCGGCGGTCCGTATGGCTTTGGGAACAGCTCGGAGTCGTCTTAAGTGCTCGTCGAATTTGCCGGAAAACACTACGACGTCGTCCAGGTAGACGAGACAGCTCTGACACTTCAGTCCTGCCAGTACGGTGTCCAAGACAGGCTGGAAGGTTGCTCGCGCCTTGCATAGTTCGAAGGCGTCATGCATTGTCCGAGGAGAGACGACAGCTTTCGTCACGCCCATCCGGCGTCACGAAAGTTGTCTTCTCTCGGTCACGTTCGTCGACTTCGATCTGCCAGTAGCCGGTCTTTAGGTTCATCGATGAAAAGTGTGAGAGTGGCGCAGCCGGTCTAACGTGTCGTCGATGCGGGGGAGTGGATAGACGTCTTTGTTCGTCGCCGCGTTCAGCTGCCGGTAGTCCACGCAGGACCTAAGCGTTCCGTCCTTCTTCTTAACCAGTATGACTGGAGAGGACCACGGACTGCTTGAAGGTTGGATTATGTCGCCGTTTCGCATGCCTTGAACTGGCTCCTGGATGACCTCCCTTTCTTTTACGGAGACTGTACGGCGATCGATGCCCAGAAGAAATTGAAGGTTTCCTTTCAGAGCAACTTCGCCGCAGGTAGCTGCATCGGTCGTGACGATTGCAACAACACATGACCGCGGCGGCAGGTTCACGGTGTCGGCAGCGACTTGGACGGCGGCTGACGCTGTTCGTGGTTTCTTTGAAGCCGGAAGAGGTGTTGGCAGACTCAATATGTTCTCCCCAAGGGCGATGACGGCGCCGTACTCACACAGAGAGTCCACGCCCAGAATGACGTCTCTGGCACAATCTCGTAGAACGACGAATTTCAGAGGACACGTCTCGCCGTGAATTTCGACGCGAGCAGTGCACTTTCCGACAGGCGTGATGAGGTGTCCTCCGGCGGTCCGTATCTGCGGCCTATTCGACGGCGTCGTTACTTTTTGAAGGCGGAAAAAGAGCTTCTCACTCAAGACTGAGTAGTCTTCCCCGGTATTCACGAGCGCCGATGCCTCGTGGCCGTAGATAAGAACGTTTATGTTGTTGGGCACCGTTGCAAGAGCGTCGTTGCGATGTGTGGTGTCGGAAGAGTAAGAGCCCTCCGGCGTTCGTGGAGACTCTTACGGCGTAGAAGGCCTCCGAAGTTGCTTTCCTTCACTTCCCGCATCAGGATCCGCAGCTTTATTTCTTCAGAAGTCTCTGAGTCAGCGCGGTTCATCAAGCTGAAAACGTCTTCGACGAAGCTTGTGACGCTCTCGTCGGCCCTTGGCTTCTTGTTTGCAAAAGCTCTTCGGCCCGCTGTCGTCGCTGCTGGATGGCAAAGGTGCGTCAAAACTCGGCCTGGAATTCTTTCCACGATGATATTGACGTTTCGTGGTTTTCGTACCAGTTGCGGGTAGTGCCTTCCAAAGCGAAGTAGATGTTCTGTAGGCTTTACTCAGCCCCCCATCCATTGAACCGGGCGACGCGCTCGTACTGGTTTAAACTGTAGTCGACATCTTCGTAAATGTCGCCATTGAAAGTCGCCGGTGTCCGTGGCGAAGCCTGCACGTAGACGATGAACGCCGGTGGCGTTCCATCTCGCTACGACGTGGCGCTCATCCTGGCCTTAGTCCTTACTGGCTTTGACAATAGAGGTACGAATTCCGGGGCAGGCCTTGATTAAGGCGGCTCGCCCGGGTTTCCGGTTCGCCAACGGGAATAAGCTTTCCGAGATTTGTCAAAGATCAAACCCGACAGATCTTCTGAGGGATACGTTTCACTGGCATGGAACGTGGTACCCAGCACCTTGACCAAAATGTCACGAATAACAATTGATGAGACGATGAAAACTGAAGTAAACCGAGCGTTTAATGAGGCGAACTTGTGGCAAAAACAAAATAATTAAAGGCTAGCATAGCAGGCGTCGAAACAGCAGGATCGAACGCTGAGGCGAGACGGACTTCGGCTCGCCACGCGAAGCCCCTTAAGTGCATGCGGGGGGTTCGCGTGGGCTTCTGGAATAATCGGCGTTGAAGGTTCGACACGTGCAACATTCGGACCTAGAATAAACAACAATGTTCTCAAATTCACCAGACCTCGAAATTTCAGAAATAACGAAAAGGTGCTTCTGTTCCCAGGCATCAAACCTCGAGCCCTTTGCGTAGGAGCCAAACACGATAACCATTCGGCCATGGGCGCGCTCGCTTTCAGACGCGCATGGCAATAGGATCTTGTAAAAAAGTGGAATCGGGTTCTCATAAAGGAGACTCTCGTGTGCTAGGCAAGATTACGACCTACTAGACACACTCTGAAAAAACAACTGGTAACCAAACTACTTTCCTGTTAAAGAACCATTTTGTCCACCGACACTCAACCCTGTCTTCAATACCAAAAAAAAAGAATTACGACAAAAACAAAAATAAGAAAACCGAAGCGGAGCTAACAAGGGTTAGAATGCTAGACAACAACCATGCGCCAAAAAAAACAAAAAAACATTCAAACAGTAGACCGTGCTGGCGGAAAGTAATCTTCACAAGTCTATCAAGAAAGAGAAAAGTCGACCAAACAAAACAAACACGTCTAAAAAGAAACCGAATGTGAATCGAAGAATGAAACGACTAGAGACAAGGCGGAACAAACAACGAAGACGCAAAATATTGCACAAATTATGTAGCTCCAGCGAACACGAATCTCAGAATGTTTCCGAGGACCTCAATCAAAACACAGGTCCCCTTCCTCTGACGAAGCACAGGTCTAGTTTCATGCTCATATTATTGATATGTTCGGGAACAAAAAAAATGGAAGGACCTATCAGAATTAGTACCCAAAACAAATGATTGAAACAAATTTATGATGAACGTTCCATGAGAAATACAGAAATATTTCCCGGTGAAACATCGACGAACATGTGTGCAGCTCGTTCAAGAAAGCAGTTATTTTAATGGGTATGCTGTATTTCTCACGACGCCCAAAAACCCATAAGAGCCGTCGGAGGTCAAGACGAGAACAGCTGGTTTCATAAGCTTAACCAATTATTATACTGTACTTCACAGAACTGCGATATTTTTATGTTAACGTCTTTACCTTCTGGATACTCTGGTGAGGCAGCCTGTTGAATGTGCAACAGCGACAGCGAGAAAGAGGATAATGACGAAGAAGCGCTCAGTACGTTACCCATTCGATCATGAAGTCAGTTGCCATTCAGCCACCATCAGAAACAGTGAACATTTGTGAGTTACCTGTGCCGTGGAAATGAACCCGGGGATTATACAACATGCTTTATGCTGCCTTGATTTAAATATAATGATTTAAAGCTTTATCGAGTGCTATAGGTACAAATTAATTGTTTATTTTATTTCTGTCTTTTCTTATCGTGAGTGATGTCAATGTTTCAGCCTATAGTTAACTTTCTGTTGTCAGTTTCTCTTGCCTGCAATTTGGTTATATGCTGATAGGCTACAGCACATCGTACACGCCCAAATATTTGGAATGTTTTGTAGAGGCATTTTAATGCGCTAAGAGTGCCGGCGTTGAAAGTTATTAATATTTGCGTATGATGAATACAAAACCTTCAACATAATTATTGGTCTTTTTGTTAACGTCCTGTGGCGCTCACACCAAATATCCTAGAGCATTTTATTCCCACGCCAGACGTAGTCTGCTATGTTTACAGCTAGGATGTCCGGTGTGACCCACTGAATTATCTTAATGTAAAATTATAAGTAATCACTTTTTATAACTTGCTTAATACATCTTCAGTATTCGTAATCGAGAATGAAACACGCCTTTATAGCAATTGCCTTACTTTTGAACGAAAATTAAATGTAGTTGGAATTATTGTAATGTAACTGAGTGTCTGTACTAATATGACCTGTTTTCTCTCCTCAAGTACCGCTCCCCTGATCTTTAAACAGTGCAAGCCTTTGGACGGATCTCAAAAATTACCTTTGCTTTTTACCCGTTGTTAAAAAAAAATGTTTACGCATGCTTCTGTGTGACAGTGACACTGAATGAGGAAAAAGTAATAACTATGTACAAATATGCTCCAAGCAATGTTAAATGAAATACATTATTTGACAATGATTGCTGTCAGCGTTGCGGGGGGTTGAACATAAAGAAAGAAGCTGTCTAACTGGACGTCAGAGGGCTCGGGCCATATGTTACCGGCGCCACCAAGGCGGTCAGATTCAATGACAGTGTATGGGAAACGAGCGCCAGTAGATACCAAAAACGGCGGGCATCTAGAACAGCGTCCTGCAAGCTGCAGTAACTGCCAGGAGAATGGAACCATTTTTGCATATCTGGATCAGTGACTCAATGTTTTAAAACACTTCGGTACTGGGCCTAGCCTAAGTATTCTTAGATTCGGAGCAATGGCAGCTGCAAACGCCAGCGGAGCGAAGAAAAAATAAATGTTATCAAAGAGATTTTGTTAGCTGCCTCTTAGGTACACTGTCTTCTTTTGATGCGCTGTACAATTCCTACGGGTTGCGAAGTACGACGTCACCAGTTCCTGTTTAACCGCGATTCCAGCGAGGACAATGTGCTTGGAAGAGACTCACCAGAGTCAGTAGAATCGCTGTTAACGTTGCTTTCTGTAATTGGATGGTAGGCGTTAAGTCGCAGTTGATCATTCCTTTCTTAAAGGAAAAAAGAACTTGCAATGACGACGCAGTCGATCAAGACACTTATTTACTACGAGACCTTTCCGCGAAATGTTAGTTTCCGAGTATGGAGCTTCTGAAGCATAAATTATGTCAGCTCTAGGCACGCAAGCCACTGATGACACGAAGGCGCTGTTCGACATGGAGACAGACACGACTGAAAAAGATTCTGCAGGAATTCCAACACTGTTTTACCAAGAACTCTGCTCGAACATCTCTTGTGAAGCACATAATATATATATTACATTTTAGGGGAAGTAACCTGGTGTAAAAAATGTTTACGTATAAAAAAAAAACTTACTTCCACATAAAATGGAGCGCTACACGGGCACTCTAGACGACTAGTGGCTGCCATTTGCTCTGCAGACTTGCAGCTCCTGGTTAACTCAGCTGATCGAGCGTTTCGCTTGTCTTGGAGAGTTCTTGGGTTGGAATTCCGGGCCAGGTGGATATTTTTCACTGTCCACAATTCACCTAGAAGGCGCCACTTCCACTCTTTTTCACGTGGAAGTAGAATTAGTCTTACGTAAGTGCAAAATAGACACGGGACACGGTCGTTCAATTCGCTGCAAACGTCGACCCATGAATCCGCAGAAACAAGAAATCGTAAACGTGTGTATAACAAAGCTACTCGATCAGAATTTTTTTTTATGCTGTGGCAACCCCTGGGTCAGTGCTCCAGTGCTGGAGTCGAAAAACACCGGAGGATACCTTCTTGCAATCGATTGCTGGCGTCTCAACGCCTGCACGGGCGTTCCTGTGTATCCAATGCCACGCACCGACTGCTTACTGGCAGAATTGGGTTGTGCCCTGTGATTCACAAGTTTGGATATCTCTCAGAGAGTCTTTCAGATACCTGTCTGCGACGAAAATGTGCCTAAAACTACCTACATATGCCACCGAGAGACATTTAGCTGAAGCTTTAGCTTTAGCTGAAGTCAAGTGCAGGCTCTGCATGACATTCTTGAACGATGTCCTAATTCATTTATCCTCGCTTGAAGACCACTGGCATGTGCGAAACGTGCTTATTCAACTCGCAGCCATTGGATCTACCATAAACCATGACATAGATTGGACGTAAACCACTGAAGCTATTAAGTCATACCTCGAACTGGGATTTCCGGGAGATGTACCGATTTTGAAACGTGTCCCGATAAGAGTGTCAGCTACTCGTACACATCTGTCAAGCAATTTTCATTTGAATTTCATCAACTTTGTTGTCCCGAATTGTCCCGATTTTATGTTGAGTGACCCGAAAGATTCAGTATTGTCCCGATTGTCCCGATGTTTCATTAAGTGTCCAGTTACTTAACTGAAACAAATGTATATAGTGCGCCTTTCACCGATTGATAATATTTTTGTATCGACAAGAAGCCAGCGAGGTACCCTTTCGGCAATGACTCCAACCGCTTTCCAACCGCATGCGCTGCCTTATGTGAGCCGGCTGCGTTCACTGTCGTCTAAAGGGCGCTCCTAATGATAACCGCCGACGAGTCGCCTTAACTCAGCATCTCCACCAGAAGGAGCGCGCGCGTTTCAACTGGTCAGCGATGGTTTCTTACGACGCGCCGCCGTTTCCTTGCGCGCTCCTGTTGGTACGTCGTCGTTGGACGGCTCTGCAGAAGACAAAATTCGTAAGTCGCATTAAAAGAACCCTGACATAGAATGCGAACGTTCACCAATCACTTCAAATGTACTTTATGATTTGAATGCCAGACGGGAGCGCAGGTTTTTGCCGCTTGTCTCTGTGTATGGAGCGATCGTTCTTCGACTTTAAGAATTTGTTAACAAAGAAAAGGAACAGCCTAAGCAAAACAAGCATTTGAGATGTTCCTGACCATTTAGTTCAACGAACGAGAGTAGAACGTGTGTGTGGGAATAAAAAAGTGAAAGCCGTTTACAACTCCCTGTAACACCGAATTAGAGCGCAGCCTCTTGAGGAGGAGGAGGGAAAGGTACTGGGAGGGGTGTCACGTGACCTTGGGGGGGGGGGGGGTCACGTGACCTTTGGGTGTCACGTGACGTCGGGCGGTCACGTGACCTCACGTGACGATGACGATGACGTCATCAGTGATGATGACGATGACGATGCGGATGCCTGTGACGTCATCAGTGATGATGACGTCATCGGGGGGTCACGTGACCCCCCCCTCCACGAGGTCACGTGACTCCGGGTGGGGGCTCGCGCAGTGCACTATGGGACATTTCCCATAATGCACCGCGCGAGCCCTCCCGGGGTCACGTGACCTGGGGGGGTGGGGGGGTCACGTGACCTGCCCCCCCCCAGTCACGTGACCCCGGGGTCACGTGACTCCGGGTGGGGGCTCGCGCGGTGCATTATGGGACATTTCCCATAATGCATCGCGCGAGCCCTCCCGGGGTCACGTGACCTCGGGGGGGGGGGTCACGTGACCCCGGGGAGGGCTCGCGCGGTGCATTATGGGACATTTCCCATAATGCACCGCGCGGTTACGCCGACGGCGACGGCGACGCCGCTCAAGCCGGAAACGGGCCCCTAAGAGCTGCGATCTAAAAAAGTGAAAGCCGTTTACAACTCCCTGTAACGCCGAATTGCAGCGCAGCTCTTGAAGAGGAGGAGAGAAGGGTACTCAGGAGAGGGTATACCCCTCCTCCTCCTCCTCCCCTCATTCTTCAATCTCCTCCGGGGGGGGGGGGGGTCACGTGACCCCCCTCCCCCCGAGGTCACGTGACCCGGGGGGGGGGGCTCGCGCGGTGCATTATGGGACATTTCCCATAATGCACCGCGCGGTTACGCCGACGGCGACGCCGCTCAAGCCGGAAACGGGCGCCTAAGAGCTGCGCTCTAAAAAAAGAATAATTATTCTTGCGCAAATAAACACCCTGAACGCACAAACAGAAGCGTTCAATGTCCGGGAAAGTGTCCCGATGTTTCGCATTTCCTGTCCCGATTCTGTCAAGATTTCAGCACTAATCTTCCCAGAAATCCCAGCTCTAGTGATATCATACATCCAGAAGAATATAGACGGGACCAGCTCGGAACACGTGGAGCGAAAGCTGGAGCTGCAGAACCCAGGATCCTGGGTTCAATCCTCACCCCTGCCCGTTTCGATCTGGATAAGCATCGTACCGGCGTGCGGTTGTGTATCACTACTGCGTGATGCACGTTAAAGACCCTAGGCTAGCGGTTGTACTGCACTGGCTAAATTTCTCATCTACAGCTGAGAGACTCGTCGCCCGTTGAGGCAGTCTAAGTTCCAGGCTGTATAAACATACACACAACCCAATTTTTGTTTGATAATCCCATGTCTAGGGCTCAGTGTGGAATGGTTCTCGGAGAACTGCTCCCATAGAAGGTTGGTGAGCTGGGCTAGTTGGTAAGCATTATACATAGTTAAAGTCAGCGAAACACGTAAGGAAACTGAAGAAGAAAACAGGAGACAAAAAAGAACGAGGTAATGAAATTGTAGAAGAATACAGGAGACAGGAAAGACGGTCAGCGTCTTTCCTGTCTCGTGTACTCTTCGACAGATTCCTTACGTTGTTTCTTTGACTTTATGCATGTAGAACAGCTCCCGCTATACCAATCTGTGTGGTCCCCATCAGTCGCAGACAATTCACATTTCGAGAAGGAGGAATGTTATAAGGAATGATGCGGCGGAACGCACGTGTTATTAAGATAACGAGTGTTCCGCTCTAGCCCGTGACGCCCACAGATTAAGTAGAACTATAGAATAAATCATGAGCTTCTGTTGAACTTGACAGTTTTATTGATCGTGATTAATCATTATATCTATAATCTTGATAATATTTTTAAGTAAGCTAAGTGATGGATTGGTAGATACACGTAGTCAAAAGCGGTCAACCTGTATGTTTCTCGGTATTTGATGAAGATTTTTAGTGCCTAAATACATCTGCAACAAATTAAAATTTGACTTTATGTTAATTGTCAATTTTCTCCCGTAACTTCCGTTTTCAAGGTTTCGGCGTTTTAACCCCCTTACTTATGTTAATTTCTTACCCCCAAAGTTTTTTTTTTTTTTTTTATCTTACTAATCGCATTTGGGATGGTGATTTGGCATCTGAAATTAAAGTTGATCGGTTTTCTGTTTTTAGCCGCTATAATTTTAGGTTCACAAAGACACAGAGTCAGTCCATGCGAGGACTTTTACGACTATGTCTGCAAAACATTGCCTACTGAGACAAAAGACTACAAGAGTCGCACAACAGAAGACCCGAAGAAAAAGCTCCAAGCCGAGTTAATGCGTGAGTGTCCTCTATGAAAAGCCAAATAAACGGGTCGGTTCAAATCGAGGAAATTTAAGACCTAATTATTTCACAGCGAGTTTAAACGAAAACAAAACAACGTTATGCGAAAAAATATGTTACTTATCGGGTCGATTTTTTAGTTACGCGTTCTGTGAGCATACATTACACTCGTAATATGAGGTCCATTACCCTGAAAAAAATCATACTTCTCGCGTGCGTATTGAAAACGTTTTAACCTGTATAAATGCGCTAGCTCGAGAGTTTCAAACCCTAGAAAATAATAAAAAATCTAACTCAATATATTTGAATATCAAAGCTACTCTTCGGAAAGTATGTGATGTTTATACAATAAAAGTTATATTCACAATCAATTACATTTAGCTCACGCTTAATTAAGCTTTCTTTAACCTCAACTTCTCTTCAACATCACAATAAAGTCGGGACATCACATGCAAACGGTCCCATTTTTCCCTCAAAATCATGTCCTGACGGAACCACCTGCGGTGTCGTTGGTTAGCATCACTGACGGTGATGGCTGTCAAGACGTACTTAGTGGCGTTATTACATATTGTAGTACTTGTCCGGCATAACTTACGTAATATACCGTTTTTCAAGTATTACATGCGTTACTTTCATGTTACCGGCGCGCCACTCCAAACGCTGCAACAGTTATAATCCTTATGACGTGTTTACACTTGCGGATTCGCGGGCGAATACGCGCATGCGGAAAGTGGATTTTGGAACCTGGTGGCAAAATCGACTCGTCGCTGCCGTAAAGTCTGAATCAGTCCGGGACTCATATCCATATTTTCCGTCAGCGACGAGTCGATTTCGCCACCCGGCTCCAAAACGCACTTTCCGCCTGGGCGGATCAGCCATGAATCCTCAAGTATCAACGCGCCATTGGAGTATCCGTGTGCATTTTAAGTGTCCATTTGTATCTTCGCGTGTTTGTCTATATCAGGGGTGGCCAGGCTGACCCAGCCTAAGAGCCGCAAACAAAACTACGAAACTTCTAAGAGCCGCAGGGGGGGGGGGGGGGGGGGGGACTTTTGTTTCGGGCAATAAACGAAACTCGAACTACCTTTGACCTATCCAAGTCAAAAGCGTCCAACTGTACGTAAGGTAGCAGTAGTACAAGTCTACCAAACCGCAACCTGCCTTTCGATTTAAGACGTGTTACATTTATCTTTTTGGGGAAGTGCTCGTGTGACCGGGAGGGAGGCGGGGGAGGGGGCGGGGGTGTGAGCTGAGGGAGCCGCGAGCCGCACTTTAACACGGGAAGAGCCGCATGCGGCTCGCGCGCCACAGCTTGGCCACCCCTGGTCTATATCAAGTGAGCCCATCCTCTCTATATTTGTGCCTTCCAGGAGGGTACAAGAGACAATAAAGTAGACAAAGGTTCACTGGAGTTTCTTTTTAGAGACAAAACATTAAAACATCTTGAAGGAAACTGGTGGTGAATAGGTTTTATTCCGGCATATTTCGTTCATTTTAGTTCTGCTCGACTTCACATTCGTTTGGTTCCTCTTTACCACATTAGCTTCGACACATCACGGTTATTTATGCGTCTTCTTTTGTGGGACCACAATTTCCTAAACAAGGGGGAGTTGCGTCTGGTTTCTTGTAGGCCTGAAACTAGGCTCATGGTAAAGGGGTCACTAGAAAAAAAGGCGAGGCGAGTTAATTAGTTAGATTATTAATCAGAGGGCCATGAGTAACCCTTTAAAATTTTGTGGGTATACTGTTGTTGGAGAATCTACTCTCGCCCTCACAGTCTAGCCGTGGAAAAATATTTAATAAAAAGTTCGTATAAGGCGCGGGGAGAGAAATATCTTCCTTGCGCACGACTCCAGGTGCCCTGGGCTACACGGAGGGGCCAAGCAGGACCAAGGGACCGAGACAGCGCAGTCTGTTGCGATTGGTCAGCGGCGCAGTCGCAGCAAATGGAGTTGTCTCTGTCTTTTGATCCCGACTGGTCCCGCAATGTAGTATAGGGCCCCAAGTTGAAATTGAGGCGGCGAAGAGCGCCCGTGGCGTCGAACTCTCAGCCCTGTGTCAGCTTCACAGCCCGCATATCCGTGCCGCAGGAGGCGTGTGCAGTGCGACGCAGGCGCAGAAAGAAGGGATCGGCGTCACGCGCCGTGCTGAGGCTCCACGCTGAGTCAGACCGAGGGTGCCAAACTCAACGTCCGAAGATGTGCAAATGATACTAATTGCTATAGCATCTTTCAGAG
>JABSTQ010005788.1:0-70832 GCA_013358835.2 Ixodes persulcatus
GCTGGCTTTCCCAAGGAAAATGCCATACTGGCGGAAAGCCAGCTTGCAGAGCTAAACAGCGCTCTTGGCAGATCGGTCTATGGGGAGACGCTGCAATTTTCGTTAGATGTAATTGCATTTTTGCTATGCATTTTTATTGCAGCTAACAGTCCATTTACAAATAGTTTAAATTAACGGGGTTTCATAATATCAGATTTGACTGTATATTGAACATCGTGATATCGCTCCCAGTGTGCAAAAAAGCGCTGCACCCCAAGCGGCATTTTTCCTGGTCTGCCCGCACTGCCCGCACTGGTCTGTCCGCGCAGGGATACTTCAACGAAATTTGAAATATTACCGTCGTGTTCAAAATAGGTTGAATATGATCCACAATATCCGTAAATGACAATTCCACGTTTGTATTTTGAGCCTGGTGGCTGTATTGTTTGTTATAAAAGCCCACTCTGGCAAGCGCTCGGTGAAGGCCCAGCGGAGACCACGTGACATCCAACGCAATCGTGACGTAGGTCGTCTCAGGATGAGCAAAGCTATGGCGAAGCTGACGTTGAGAGGATGGCCTAGTCGATCCAGCCACCGAAGCGGCTGCTTTTGTACGTATTTTGAGTGACGGGTTAATCTTCTATTATCTTGTAGGGAGACAATAGCGACTTCTGCGACACACAAAAGGCATTCTCGGGAAGAGGGGAGTTCCTCCTTCCCCTCTTCTCTCGTTGCGGCCGGAGGTGAGACACTCACCGTCACTAGCTGTCAAGGTTCCTAGACGGGCATTTCAAACCAGGCGTTAGCGACATCCACCAGGTGCTCTTTGCTAATCGTTTAATTCGTTTTAAAATTCCTTTTCGAGATTTTTTTTTATCAAGATATTTTTATTTTGATGTGATACTGCTCCTTTGAGCACATATAGACCAAAAAATGAGCGCCGAAATTTCGTTGTAGTATCCCTTTAAGCGACGGCCGTCGGAGCAGACACTCCCTAAAAACTTGGGCCACTGCACCTCCCCGGCGACCAGTACGCGGGATACCTCCCGGTGCACAACAACTACTCGTCTCCGCACGATGACGGGACGTTCGCGGTGAGCGGTTGGGCCTACTCGGGCGACTACGGGCGCGACCTTCTGCTCGACCTCGGTCAGCAGGCTGCCGGCGTGCCCGTCGGCATGATCGACTTGTCACCCGGCCCGCACGCACCCGTACTTCAACAGCGGCGGCGTGACGTTCAAGAACCGGCTGGTCGACGGCAAGCCGGGGGCCCTACTCGGCTCGGCGACCAGGGGCGTCGGCGAGGGCCTCCCGCAGGGCTCTCCGCACCACGGGGTCCAGGCCCCGCGGCTGCCGCCCAGCCCGCGCTGCCCAGCCGGCCGTCCGACGAGTGATAGCAGCGTGGCGAGCCGCGGCTCACCCGCGACGCGATGGACCGCTACCTGCCCGACCGCGACGACATGGTCCTGGTGATCCTGCACGCCATGGTGGTCCAGAAGTCGGACGGAAAAGAGGAACGGTTCTTCTGCCCGCCGCCCTGCGTCTACCTGCTGGGCGATGGCTGGTAGCGGAAGCGGGACCAGCTTCTGCGCGACGGGGAGGCAGACCAGGTGGCCCAGCTGTGCGCCTTCAAAGGCATCGGCAACTCGCACCAGGACATGCAGCAGCTCGACTTTGCAGGCAAGAGCTACTGCGCCGCCAAGGCGCTCTTCATCAGCGACTCGGACAAGCGCAAGCACTTCATGCTGTCCGTCAAGCTCTTCTACGGGAACGGCGAGGACGTGGGCGTCTTCCAGAGCAAGCGCATCAAGGTCATCTCCAAGCCGTCGAAGAAGAAGCAGTCGCTCAAGGACATCGCGTCGGGCGCCAGGGTCACGCTGTTCAATCGGCTGTGCTCGAAGACAGTGATCACCCGCTACCTGCACGTCGACGGCGGCAACATCCACCTGCTGGACGACAACCTCTCCAACCTATCGGAGGCTGAGGAATTCAGAGTGCGTGACGGCTACATCCGCTGCGGCTCCACTGTCAAGCTTGTCTGCTCGGTGACAGGGATGGCGCTGCCGCGGCTTGTTATCCGCAAGGTGGACAAGCAGAACGCGTTCCTGGACGCCGACGACCCAGTGTCCCAGTTGCACAAGTGCACCTTGTACATGAAGGACACTGAGCGCATATACCTCTGCCTCTCCTAGGAGATCATCCAGTTCCAGGCGACGCCATGTCCCAATCAGCCGAACCGGGAGATGATCAACGACGGCACCTCCTGAACCATCATCAGCACATACAAGGCAGAGTACACTTTTCACAAGGGGGCCGGACCTGTGCGCGTTCCAGTGACGCCAGTGCCCGTGGTGAACAGCCTGCCCCTCATCGGCGGGGGAGACATTGTGATGCTGGAACTGACGGGCGAGATTTTTGCCCCCAATCTTCGTGTCTGGTTCGGAAACGTGAAGGCGGAGGCCATGTACCGCTGCGTCGAGTGCCTCCTCTGTATCGTGCCAGACATCTCTGTGTTGCGCGAGGGTTGGCAGTGGGTGCGCCAGCCAGCGCAGGTGCCAGTGTCTCTCGTGTGATTCGACGGTGTCATGCTCATTAGCGTGTCAACCTTTCCTGTAATTGTGGCCTGGCTTGCGAGTTTTACGTTGATTTCGGTTAACAGTGCAGTGACACCAGATTCCTGATCCTTCTTGCCCTTTTGGGGATTTTGGGTGCTTCTGACTTTTAGTTTCCGGCATGTTGACCACTTCCAATTTTTTGCTTTATGAGCCTTTTCATTCGTATCAGCACAGTTCCCAAAATGGTAACCGCGACCACATCCCAAACAAGTCGCAAAAACACCATTCACTGGTAAATATTTGTGACATGCTAAACAAAACCCCTCGTCCTCCATGACACAGAGACGCACACAAAAAAGAGCGGCTCAGCAGTGGCAGCAGCTACGAACCTTAAAAGTGGTTTTGCAAGAAAATTACACCAACCTGTAACGATGAAAGCGACAGTTTAGCTTGTTACGACAACTGGTCTGCTGCCACTGCTGAACGCCTGTAAGGGCCGTCCTCCCTGACCGCCTGCTCTTGTAGCACGCCTGGAGTGCCGTAGGTGACGCAAG
The DNA here is from genome assembly GCA_013358835.2 of Ixodes persulcatus. NCBI lineage: Eukaryota > Metazoa > Arthropoda > Arachnida > Ixodida > Ixodidae > Ixodes > Ixodes persulcatus. The sequence continues at coordinate 3,089 of JABSTQ010005788.1, forward strand.
GATGACGTCTCTCAGATGCAGCCAATCGTGAGGAACGTCCTGGCCGATGATTCTTGGGCGACGTGGGTGACGCGGCGTTTTGGCGGTATGAGACACTCGTGAAGAGCCCAGGTAATAAAACAGATCTGTAACGATGAAAGCGACGGTTCAGCTTGTTACGACAACTGGTCTGCTGCCACTGCTGAACGCCTGTCATCATCATCATCATCATCATCATCATCATCTTAATGAGAAGTTTCTGTAAGTCTGCCGCCGTTTGTTTGGCTGCAATCGAAGTCAAATACACAAGCGAATTTTAGTTACAAAAACAAAAGGGCCACTTATAAAATCAAAAGTTGCAAAATAATGCTACGGTTACCATTAAAATACCATGACTCATCTGTCTTACTTGCAGACCAAATTTAAAAGTATAAGGTTATGCCACCATCTATTTTAAAATGGCAAACTGAATGTTTGCAACTGGGTGCATGTTTAAACTTCATTTAAAAATAGATATTAAAAATAGAGGACAACTGCTCAAATCATTGCTCTAGAAAGCATTTTACTAATTATCTTCCCTGTAAATGCAATTGAAGTAAACCATTTAGTTACAGAAGACACCCCAAATATTTTGTTCTCAGTTAGGGTAGCAAACTACTTTTATACATTTATTGCCTTAAAATTTTATGAGTTGTCTTGCAACGATGCAACAAGAAAAAGGTTAATTTTCATATGCACATGGCATAATCGGTAAACAAAAGCAGGTTTTCCGTTTCCACGAACAAACTAAATACTGTAAATGACTTCCCACATCTTCGCCAAATTAAGTCGTTTACAGTAGTACGTAAAGCTGAAATAATTGTAGTATTCGACGTCACCCGAATCAAAAAGGATCCTTCATAGTGTAAAAAACACTTTCACTTCTTTTTGGGGGAGGGGGAAGGGTGAAACAAGGGGGTTTGCTGCAACCACGGTCGTGGCTGCAACAAGCTGCGATCGCGAAAACACAATACAAGCATCGTTGAAACGTTCTTACTTGCCAGCAGAAGTATATCAATGGAGTAGTCACCGGTGTTCTGATAATCCACTGGATCTATCCAGGAACACTTGTATGCAGTCTTTTTGTCGAAATCCGCGGCGTCTCGGGGGTGGAAGGTGTAAATGTCGCCCACCGAAACTGCATGCTTCCGACGGTTGCCATCGTATTTTAGAAAAGGAACTAGCGCGTACATGCTTACAAAGAACCCTTCACCTAAACTGTGGTTTCAGTTTTCGAGCAAAACAGATCGCAAAAAGAAATACGCCCTGACAGCTGTAATCTGCACGTACAGAGCGCGACACTGTTAGCGCGAACAAGCGATCGCCGGTTTTTCCAGTTTTTCTCTTCGAAACCAAGGGATGTCACCCAAGTCATTATTGCTACTGAAAGAGCTCATTTAGTTGTATAATGTAAGTGTTAAAATTTCGTGCTCCCTAATACTATTTAAAAGTAAAACACAAAAATGCGCGTATGTCGTGTTCGCGCTAACAGTGTCGCGATGTGTACATCCGCAGGGCACGTCTGGGTTACGCAACGATGTAGAGGGCTTTAGAGTGATAAACTGGCAGCTGAAAGTGACCCCCACTGGGCCGCCGCCATGTTGTACAATTTTGACCACTGGACATCTGAGCAGACCAAATCTGTGGCGTCAACAAAAAGATTGCAGCGCCCCGTGCGAGTCGGAAGTGTTGTGGGTGTTGATCGAAGTGTGTGGATTTTGTGTGCGAAATTTGGTTTTTCAGAGTTTTGTGTGCTCTCTCGCGTAGAGATAACGTGAAGTACGAGGGAACGAGGCTTTTCGTTTGTATTGCATTCGGGATACGCCAGATTTGGTACCGTGCTTCTCGTACTGGTTCGGATCGCTACCGACCGGTGCTGCTTCGGACATCGCTCGGTCATTTGAGTTTAAAATATCCGCACTTGTTAACCTCAGTAGCTTCTGGATTATCGCTGTGTGTAAAGATACGTCGGAGGCATTCGGTACGCGAAGTCTAAAGGTATGTCGGACGTAACCAGAACGTGGAGTTCTAAAGGTACGGCGGACGTGCCTGAACCATTTTCTTAACTCGACAATCAAGATTTCATTTGGAGGCACCAAGGGAAGTGTTAACATCTCTGAACTGCTCGGCGCTGAGCTAACTGGTCCGAGTACGAACCTTTGTGAGCCTTTTCCTCGGCGCTCGAAGTTTGGAGCGTACTACGTGGTCCGTAGTGACTTGAAAAGGACTAGCGGCGGCTACTCCAGACGGACGGCGGCTCCCGCCTGCCGAGTGCCGACTGTGAGGTTGACAGTCGTGTGCACAAAACTGTACCAGCTTTTCTTATAGACCGACACATTGTTTACAAACAAGCCCGCGTTTTCCCACACCCGGCGTGCGCACTGCGCGAGCGCTGAAACCAGATTCGCGTGAGGTGAAGCTTCTGCGCATGCGCCGTGTCGACAACGGCGCCGCGGGAGAGGCGTGACATCAGAGCCGCGTGTCGGTCTATAGTTATGTTGTTTTCGAGCAGCTTCCCGATCACTAAACCCCACAAACATGTGCTGAAATTTCACAGGGTGTCTACCAACCTATAAAACCTTGAATTCTAGGGAATTTCGGATCAGCTGTAAAAGTCAGGGAATCATTAAAAAAAGGGGCGAAATAAGGGAAAATGACCAGTGAAAGTGGCACGGCGGTTGCTGATCGTAACGGCCATGCTGAATAACATGCCAAAATGTCATTCTTCGACCCAAAACTCAAAGAATTTGATAAAAATAGTCAGAAGAAAACTGCAAGAGTCAGGGAATTTGAAATGAGCAATTTTGTAGACACCAACTTTGACTTTCTTTACACTCCACGTATTTCTTTACACTCACAACAGGCACACGCCGTTTGCAGCATAGTGTAGTGTAGAGTCTCCCATGTCACAGGGCAGCCAGGCCAAGCGGCTGCCGGCCACTTATGCAAGTTCGAAAAGGCATGAGCGTGGAAGGCCTTTGAACTGCTGCAAATACACCAGCGGGAGCGTCCGGCCGCGGCCCGACTGTCCACGCTAAGATGTCCGACGTAGACTCCGCGTTCTGGGTACGTGTGATGTATCTTTCGACCGCGTCCCAGGTACGGCAGACATCTCCTTTGACACAGCGCCTGACAATACTAGTGAATAGGGTCACGTTTAGTACGCACGTAACGTTATTACAGTCGGAGAGCAGAATTCCATTCCTGTTGCGCAGGTAGTTCCCCGACTGGGCACGCACTTGAAGACGACGTTGCACTCATTTTGGGGCAAGCTTCGCGGGACCCCTCCGTCCTTGTGCACGCATTTTCACGTCGCGTTACGTTTCGTCACGTAGCTCCCGCAGGTCTAGCGAGTTGCCGAGCCGCTGTAGCCCCGGCGTCGCTCCGTCCAAACTAGAAGAGCCTCACACTGGTCGTCGGGCAGCACACTGGAGGGACGCGAAGCTCGCAGCATCCCCGGTGCACCTAAGATGAGGCCGAGTAGAGCTCCAAGCTCTTCTGACGCACATGTGCACTCCTATAAGACGGGTGTCGCACCCCGATGGCTAGAGATGTGGTTGCACTGGCAGTCTTGTTGGTCCTCGGCGGACGTCGAGGAGTGCCGGAAAGCAGAATTCCATCCCTTTTGTGCAGGTAGTTCCCCAGCTAGTCACGCCTTTAAAGACGACTTCGCACTCTCTCTGGGGGTAAGCTTCGGAACGCTCTTGTGCATCCATTCGCACGTCGTGTCGCCTTTGCTCACATAACTCCCGCAGGTTCAACGAGTTGCTGAGCCGCTGCGTCCTTGGCATCGCTCTGCCCAAACTGAAGAGGCTCACGTTGGTCGTCGGGCAGCGCACTGGAGGGACTCGAAGCTCGCAGCCTTCCCGGCGCACACTTTTAAAAATTGATTGAAAAGTGAAAACCTTCTTTGTTTCATAATTTATTTCCCAGTACTCGTACGAGATTAAGACACAAACTTTACATAATGTGGAAGGCAATGAAAAATTCTACATGGGGTATTTTTTTTTTAAACAAAACTAAACATAGTCGACTAAACAAAAAATCCGCAGTTTAGGTCACAGTTGTTCGCGCAGGCATGTTTGGGGGTATTTTACAAAGATTGGAGCGACGAATAATAAATAGCAGTTGGAATGTCGTTTTACCGAGTTGCCTATATATCACAATAAAAAAATATGGAATCTCTCGTTTGAATATTTTGAGATTGAGAGTGGTTCAAAAACGCCACACAAGACAATCGTCAAAACCCACCATCGGCATTTGCTCTTCTTTAGCATATTTAGAGGCTTAAAACTCAACGCCAAGGCCAATACCTCTAATGGAATGTATTCTGGCTAAAAGAAGGGTGTAAAGAGAACGCGACGCGAGAAAAATTAAAAAATTAATATTTTTTTTTTAATACGGCGTGCTGAGATGGTTGAAAAAACCCCGAGACTGCGGGTAAACGACACGACACTAAAAAGTCTCTAACACAGCTGAAATTTTTATTTTCCGAAACCTGGTTATATAGGCACTTCGATACAAAAGAAAAAAAAAGAGAGAGGGTGAGAACACCCTCTCTCTCTTTTTTTTTTTTTTTTTTTTTTTTTATCGAAGTGCCTATATAACCAGGTTTCGGAAAATAAAAATTTCAGCTGTGTTAGAGACTTTTTAGTGTCGTGTCGTTTACCCGCAGTCTCGGGGTTTTTTCAACCATGTGCAATGTACACCAGCTCGTTTGCGCCCTTACATTTTGTGCTGAGATTCCGTTTTTATCTTGTACGACTACTGAGAAATAAATTATGAAACAGAGAGGGTTTTCACTTTTCGCTCAAACTTTGCTTAATTTGGAAGGCAATGACAGGTTCTACGCGTGGTATTATTTTAAAAGCGATACTAAACATATAGTCGACCAAAAAAAAAAATCCGCTATTTAGGTCACAGTTGTTCGCGGAGGCATGTTTGGGGATTTTTACAAAGATTGGAGCGACGAGTGATAAATAGTAGTTATAATGTTGCCTTACCTACTTTCATATATATCACAGTAAAAAAAGATAGACGCTTTCTTTTAAATACTTCGAGATTGAATGATTCAAAAACGCCACACACGACAATCGTCAAAACCTCGTCGTTCTTTCCCGCTTCTTTGAGATTTTTTTTTCTCAGAAACTAAACATGTCAGAACATTAAAATAAAAAGGATTGTTCTTCTTGGAACATGGGCCACGAAATATAAAAATTTGAAACAAAATAAAAAATACGACTGCCCCTCGTTGCTCGAATCCAAATGAAGCCGCCCATACACAGTATATGTATATAGATATCTTGGCCCGTTTGCTCGAAGCGCTAACCACGGCTAAAGTTAGCCGCAGTACCTATACTTCGTTTCACCTTCGGTCCGAGCGCGGCCGATGTTATCAGCCCAAGGGCCAATCAACCAGCGCGAAAGGCGCAACGTCATGACGTGCTCTCCGCGCTTGATAGGACTAGCCGGCGTAGGAGCACGCACAGAGAGACGGGGAATACCCGCTGGTCCTATCAACTGCAGAGAGCACGCCATGACGTTGTGCCTCTTCGCTGTTTGATTGGCCCTTCGGCTCATTACATCGGCCGCGCTCGGACCGAAGCTGAAACGAAGTATAGGAGAGGTATTTCGAAATCAAGTGACTGGCTTCGTAGGGATGCGGGGAAACATGGCGGTGCCCCGGTGAATTAGCGCCGCTCGCTTTGGAACTAATATGTCGTTGTAGCTGGAATATCGGGCGCGTTAGTCAGCAATGAATGGTGAAGAAGGCTTTCGCTTTTCCTTACCTCACTTGAATGGCATAGCATGAGCAATGACCTCGCCGCATTTTTTAGATAGTCTTTCGATTCTGGCCATTCCTAAGCCTTAAGAGGATTTCGCAGTAGAATTTCACTCCGATAGGAACTTTTCCAGAATCCAGATGGCACTGGGGAGGAAGCCTTTCCACCCATATGCTTACGCGATATAGTGCTACTTCCAAATCAAAATAAAGAAAAAGTTCGTCTTTTTGTTCCGGTAATCAGAGGACGACTTGACCCTAAAAGCCCTCCCCCCCCCAGACTCATCCACTCCGTCCTGCCGCCGTGCGAGCTGCGAGAATGGCTGTTTTTTGTTCTGTAGTTAAAAAGAAGATATCCGAGAGAGGTATAGACTTCCAAAGCCATTGCAAAGTAGGCGCTTTGTACCATTCTTACCAAATAAAAAAAGAAAAAAGAAAACGGACTGAAGAAAACAAAAAACGCCTCAAAGGCTCGGTTCTCCGTGTTCCGAGATTTTTAGTACGAAACGATTTCCAAATAGCATGTAGATTGTTGATATCGTCATTACAGAACGAAATATGCCATACATTTCTTTCATGGCGTTGTGGCATGATGTTGCGAAATAATCTACCACAAGTCGGAATGGCATTACGTCCTAAATTGCGGCCCCTCAAAGCTTATATTTCATTCCCGCGAAGCAGTGCTTTGAAAAATAAAGCTACTCACTCAAAAAAGTCTCTGATCTCCTTGTGCGAAAAAAGAAACGAAATTAACCAGTTGGCGATACAATCAGCTGCCATTTGAGTCCCAGCTTTTTTTCGCACAGCACCCGATCTCGTTTTATTTCAATGGTTACTTTGATTTCTAAATAGGTGAGCGATTTCTAAATTGCACGGAAGCAGAACTATATCGTCTACGGCCGAAATGCCAAAAAATGAATTAGAAGAAGTTTAGATAGTGTTGCGTCGTATATACATACTGATCAAAGCGTAGTTCAATTGTAACAAAGCTATTAAAAAAAAAAGGATTCGAACGATAATTTTTATAATTAAGTGTTCCGATTAATCACTTCGCAAAACTGAACTGCCACTAAGGCCCCAGCATCTTTTGAACGAGCGCCACATTTGTTGTTGTTTTGTTTTGTTCGCCCGCACGAGACGCCGCCACCGCAAATCACTCAAATAAGTAAACGCTGTGGCACCAAGTAACAGCGTCAAGGGGCGCTGGGCGCTTTTTGGGTCATGTGATTATCTTTTTTACGAAATCATATGTAAATAACTATTTTTTTTCGAACTGAGCCAATTTTATGTTAAGCGAAACTGAGATAAAGTGGAATGTTTGAGTATCAGTAAAGCTATGAGCCATGTACGGTCACCTCCGCAGTGTTTTTTCTCGCATAATATAACCGATTCTAGTTTAAAAACATGACATAGATGCACTGAAAGATGTAGTACAAATTTCAGCAAATATTAGCTGAGTTTCGGTTTCTGGCTCGTTTCGTGCTCACCGGTGAGCTTCTCTCCGGTGAGCTTTTCTCTGCCGCCCGTTCTCCGGTGAGATTTTCTTCGCCGCCCAACAGTAACAGCCGACCATAATAAAAGGTGTGCGGGTTCTCGTTTAATACATTCGCCTCTATTTCATAAATTACTGAATCAAGAGTGTGTCGGTTCGGGTCAAACAAAAAATCTTCAGCGCGAGACTTTCACAACTTCCAAATAGCAACGTGTGACGCTTACTACCAAAAAGCTTGTTCTATTTTTAGCTTCACTGAAGAAATTTCCATAATGTTTGTTCTATTACGGTAGAAATCAGCCTCCACAAGTTGATATGCAAAGCGAATGTCGAAATTAAAACAAAATCGACGAACTCACGTATATGTTTCTTCCGCATTTAAAATATACAAACATTTTAAATGCATCTCTGCAGAATATTTGAAATCCCCAGATCAAGTCACCTTTCAAGTTCGAACAGAAAGAAGTGGTAAGACAGTATCGACCCTTTAACGCTTCGGTAGCTTTTGTCTGTCGGCAATCGGTAACTTCAGGCCTCACGCAAAGACTGCTTGAAGCGTGAAATCTTTTACCCCCATTTTCGTGACCCAAAACCAGTGTTGTACACGTTCCTCAAAAAAAGAAACGAAAGCTCGTTCCTTTGGATTATTGCAACGCGTTTCCGTTACAAGTTCCATGTGTGAAAAAGGAACTCTTTCCCGTTACAGTTAAAAAAGATGGAACGTATTGTTACATATACGTTACATTTGTATTTTGCTGATTTTTTATTTCTTTTTTAATCTATCCCTGGGTCCGGACATTTCATCGAACGCCGTTTCATCGAAGCCGTTTCATCGAACACCATTTCATCGAACGCCGTTCCATCGAACGCCGTTCGATTCATAGAAGACGTTTCATTGAACGCCTTTTTATCGAACGCCGTTACAGCCTGTAATATTTTTGTAATATATTTAAATTTGTATACACAACTTCATCTAATTCTCTCTGGTTTTTTTCTGTTTTTTTTTTTATAATATCACAGGGTGCAGTGTCGAGATAAGTTCCATCGTGAACATATCCTGCTTCGAGAAGAAAGCCTCTATGAAACAATGACCCATCTTCATGTCACATGAAACAATTAAAAATGAGACAAAAACACAGAAAGCACAATGTGTTTTCTGGGAAGCGGGTAGTGTTTTATTGTCTGACAGCGTGTACGTGTAACCTTGGGTTATGTGAGGATCCGGAAGGGTTCAGTCTAATTGGGTGGTAGAGTGCACCCAGGTCTTCACTATTGTCTGGTGCGGGTTGGCCTTCCTCAGAAAGTGTCCTGAAGATCATTTATAGGCAAAAGGGTCGGTGATAAAGATGACAGTGAAGGGGAGGTGGTTCCAGTCCAGGCTTGTTTTGGGGACAAAGGACAAGAGAGAGAGAAAGGTGTGTGGTGAACAGTTGCTTATGTTACCAGAAAACATACTCTGTGGGCCGAAGTCACTAAACATAAAGGGCAACACAAACTAAAAGACAAACCGATGTCTTCTTTGTAATTTACCTCACGGCATCCGGGATTCACAAGCTTCGTGTTTGAGGTGGGCTATAAAATGGTTCACCCGGTAAGGATTCACACCCTTGACATGGAGATGCGGGAGACCACGCGTGGCAAGCCGAAGCTCTGTCTCGATGGCTACGCCTACGTAGTTGACAAGAAAGTCGACTGCCGGGTTTACTGGAAATGTGAACAATATGGTGAATGTCGGGGTCGTGTCGTTACTGTACGCGATGCATTTAATGGGGAGCACGAGGTCGTCTCGTTGAAACCCCATGAGAGCCACCGTCCAGACTCTACCAGGGCCGATGTGCTCGAAGCAGTAACAAGCGCGAAAGAAAAGGCGCTGCGAACCACCAGCGCACCGGTCCAGATTCTTCAGGTACGTTCTGTGTATTGCAGCTGGGTCACCCCTGCGAACACCTAGATTGTGTAATAAAAAGCGCAAACGAACAAGAGGAAAAGAACGGGGCGGGACAGAGCGCTGACTTGCATCGGTCGTAAGTAAGCGCCCTGTCCTGTCCCCTTCTTGTCTTCTTAGTACTTTTGCGATTTTAATACACAGTCTTGATGTTCAACGATCTAGTTACTAGCCCATCAAATGATCTTGATGCACCCCCGCGAACTTTTAATGCCTTCAAATTTTAAGAGTGAGAGAAACAAAAAATGCTTGTCCCATTATACCCATTATACAAGTCACGTTATACATACTATGTGCGATATGTGAAGAATATCCTGCATAAATATAACCACAAGTTAGCTTGTGTATAACCCTTTTCTTCTTATCTTTCCACAGCAAATTAGTGGGGCCATAAATCCTGAGGCGCGCCAGTCACTTCCATCTGCGGACGCTTAGGAAAAACGATACGCATTAAGAGGGCGTTGCTTGGCCGGTCCGGTAATTGCTGACCCTTTCGACAGAATTGACGGGGAACGAGAGTTCCTGCAGCTGAACGGCACGGCTCCAGACGGAACGCGCGTCATGGTTTTTGCGACTGTGGAGAGCCTAGGCCACCTCTCACAGGTGAATAGAATATGTCGGTCATTTATGACACGTGGAGAGACTGACTTCAGGTTGTGTGTACCTCTGTCCATCCTAAATATTATTTTTCTTTCAGTCGCCAACGGTTCTGTGCGACGGGACCTTTAAGACTGTGCCGCGCCAGTTTTATCATCTTTACTCATTCCACGGCGTCAAAGTGATTGGAGGGCGCACGGTCACTTTGCCTCTGGTTTGCAGCCTGCTATCTTCGAAGACCAAAACTGCTTACCTGCACCTCTTCAATGTAAGTTCAATGTCATCAGCTATTCGTCGATAACTATACCGGGCCTCTGATGTTATTCAAATGAATTTTTTATACAAAGCGCTGCTTGAGAGCATATACGTGATAATTGCGAGCTAATTAAAATTGTTATTAATATATTTAAGTAATTATTTAGCATATTACGGCGATTACCCTTCATCTAAAATCCCCATAACCCGATAAATCCATGGTAAAGACGGCACTCGTCTAACTCGCACCCTCTTTTAAACAAAGTCTGGTCAAATTATTTCAAGCACTCTGTATATGCTAAGGTACAATAATAGCTACACATTGTATGTTTTATTTTTATTTGCATGCTTTAATGTTGTGTTTATGATTCATCACGCAGAATTCTTGTTGACATTGCCGGGCGCCATGGACTCCCCTTGTATCCGGGGTTTATTGTAACTGACTTTGACTTGGCTGCGATTAACGCGTTGCGTCGCGTGTTTCAAGCCAGCGTACTCCACGGTTGTTTTTTTAATTTGTCTCAAAATGTCTTCCGGCGTGTGCAGAAGACAGTGATTCAAACCCTGTACGTGAACGACGCCACATTTGCGAGCTTAGTGCGAAAACTCTGCGCGCTATCCTTCCTGCCTTCTCACCGAAATTCTAGGAGGTGTAATTATTAGTTTGGTTTTTTTATATCCAAGGATATGAAGAGATCAAGCCCAGCTTTCCAGCACAGGCAGGTGCGCTCCTGAAATGGTTTGAGAAGAACTACGTGGTCGGAAAACCCCGGACACTTCCCAATGGCCTGGTCGTGCGCGCGCTGCCCAAGTTTCCCCCTGACCTGTGGTCCGTACACCCGCTCATGAACCAGGGCCAGCCGAGAGGAAACAACTCTGTAGAGAGTTGGCACGCGCGTTTCCTGAAGGTGGTAGGACGTGCACATTCGGGGATCTGGAAATTCCTGGTCTGCATGGCCGCCGAACACTAGGCCACCGAGGACAAGCTCGAGAGAATGCTTCGGAGCCAAGAGCCGCCCCGCCAGAAAAAGACAACCAAAAAAAGGAACGCAAGGATCGCTCTTCTGTGCCAAAATCGACGCAGCATGAGCGTACCAAATTTTCTTAGAGCGATATCGCTCTAAGAAAATCTGGTACGCTCATGCTGCGCGTTTGAGATGGTGAGCAATATTGCTCACCATCTCAAAAACTAAAGAGTGTGCACTTGTAACATGGTAGCCTATAGTGTTGAGAAATAAAAGGTATTCAATTCCAAAGCTGATTTCATTTTTTGTTTTGCTCGCTGGAACCCAATTGCAGGTGACCTGTCGGCAGACTCTTTGTGCAGCTTTTTTCTCTATAAAACTTGATAACTAAAAAAATGAAAAAATAAAGCAGATAAGTTCAATTTCAGCATAAAGTTGATAATTAGAGTATCATTATATTTTATTTCTCGTGCTCTCCTGAAAAAGTATCGTTATATTATAAGCGTGCTGTCCTGGCAGTTAAATGTTTTTCGTGAATAAACCAGCGTAAGGGTGCAAATGGGCTGGTGTGAATTACGCATTACTGCAAACCCCGAGACAGCAGGTAAAAAACGACACAGAACTTAAAAGTGTTTTAGGTGTCTGTCCTTTACCTGCAGTGTTTTGGTTTCAGTCATGTACTCGAGTAAAGCTTTTCAATAAGTGGCATATCCAATTGTTTTTATTTCTAGTAATTTGACACCACAATGAGAACAATTTCACAAGTGTCTACCTTAGTCTTAACAAATGCAAAGTAAAACATCTATAAAGCACTGTTATGCCCCAAACCTCGGTACAGAGAACTTCGATGAAACGGCCCTTAGCGATTTGATGAAACGGCATTCGATGAAACGGCGTTCGATGAAACGTCCGGTCATTCAATGAAACCGCGTTCGATGAAATGTCTGCTACCCATCTATCTCATCAAATGGCAACATACGAATTTGAATGCCGTGATGGAAGGGCACCAGGAGAAGAAAGCAAGCGGAAGCAGGGTTTCATTCATTATTCACCTTTAAAAATCTCAGCCTTTAACCATATTCATTTTTGTGGTGAGCGAATTCAGACGAGCCAAATACACTGTTACCCCACATTGCACGAGCGTTTTACATCAACCTCACACGTTTTAGTCTAACAGAGTCTTGTTTAAACTCAACAACAGTGGCTTCTCGATGTTGCTGTCCGCAAAACGAGCAAATGAAGGAGAGGGTAGGGCTTTTGGAAGGTCAGTCTTGAAAACCTCAAGTCCTTATACGTGAAATTTGTATTCGTTGTTCAGTTTGAAGGTGGGGGACTAGGGGAAAAGGAATAAAAGTTAATTTTTGTGTATCTTTAAGTGACCAATGTTCGGGATACAAGGGTGCGTTCGATGTCTAGTAACCTGTTATTTTGTTGCAACATTGGGTCTCTGTGGAAGTTCAGTGATAAGTGTAGTCGGCCTTATATTTCTGGGTGTATGACGATGGGCCTCCTGCGTTAACCAGGGGGTGCTGCGAAATGGGACTTGTTAGGCCTTGTTTTGGGTAGTACAAACTTTAGCGTCTCACACTGTCTCGCATGCAGAAGCGTGCATGCTCTGGTGCGGAGCGCGAGATTACAATGAAAGTACAAAGAAACAACAAAAATTCGAACGCCGTCAAAGCTAAGACGCTATACGTGAGCCAAGAGATGCCGTTTCACGCGTTCCAAAGTAGGCATGACAAAGAAAAAGAAAAATGAAAGCGTCGCGACACAGGTGTTTTGATGTCACCACCCAGATATAAGAGACGCGTACCCTAGCGGTGGTGTCATGAATTTGGCACTTTTGATTGTCTTGCGGCGTTGAGTCTGGCCGATTTCCATGGCGTCCAAAGGTGTTTTTTCGTTCTTCAGCACCTGACAGAATTAAAAAAAGCTCAACCAACGTGCTATAAGTAGTGCGAGGCTCAATCAGGTGAGCTTGTACTACCCAAAATGAGGTCAGTACAGTTTGTTCTTAGCTTCAGCGCAGAAGGCGTGGAAGCAAAGAAATTAGAAGAGTTTGAAACGTCTCTTTCTGTGTCATTTCCTTTGACTAAAAGTGTTGGTTTTTGTACCGCAGTCTCGGGAACTGAAAAAAGAATTATTGTCCACTAGCTCTCCTGCACCCGACTGTTACTAAACGAGGACCACCCAAAATAAACCCTAAGATAATTAACCAGGAAGTTAACGAGATTCTGCTTTTCGTAAAGATATTGTTTTTATACATTTAAAATTTCTCTCTTAGAAATTAAAAAAAAAAAAAAACACTGGACGAAAAGAAGGAACGGCGTTCCTTTTTCCGTTCCACTAAAAATGTAACTAGTTCCCGTTCCAGTTCCACCGTTGCCAAATGTAACGGCGGCGTTTCTTCGTTCCTCCTAAAAGGAACGCGTTCCTGGAACGCCGTTCCGTACAACACTGCCGAAAACGCCAACAAGGAACGGAACATCCTCCCAATGACGCGTTCTCGCGATTGAAAACTATAAGGGCTGACACCCATCCGCCAAATATCTTCGCCGCTGAACAAAAAAGGAAAAAAACAAGAGACCTTTCATTCGCATTTGTGCGACCCCAAAACACCAACAAAGAATGGAACATCCTCCCAAGGACGTGATCGGCCGATGGACAACCTACTACTCACTAGGGAGTTTTCGTAGACCGTTTTCGCCGTTCCGCAATGCTCTCCGCAACCCGCTACGATACTCGGAACTCTGCAGCCAAGGCCATCGGCGCGCAGGCGCAGTAGCGGCTTCTTCGTTGCGGAGGGCTTAGCGGAGGGGGAAACACGGCCTACGAAAACTCCCTACGATCGCGATAACACGCAAAATATCTTCGCCAGCCCAAAAACAAAAAGAAAGAGGAAAAAAAAAAGCTTAGAGAGGCACTCTCCCTCAAAATCCGGACCGTCAACCCGACGACCTTGAAGATGCAAGTAGTCCGGGGCGCAATAACACATTGCGCAATTTCAAGAGGTAGTATTCGCGACACGCTCATAGATGGCGGCAGCTGACAGCTGGATTTCTGGCATTGTGAGGGGCTACAAACTTAGTTAAATATTATCACAATGAGAATCTCTTGAAAATAGAGCTTGTAAGAGATATATTCAAAAAGTCTTGGTCTTCAATATTTCCCCGCAGGGGGCACCTGTGAAAGCAGGTGTTTGGTGAGTGGCGTCACCACGGACCCCGAGCCATGCGGATTCGCCCGCCCACGTATGGCTGTGCGTGGCTTTCCCGTGTCCGAGGAAAAGGGCATCCTGGTGGTTGAGTCGAGCCCGGGGTAGGTTGGGACCCTTCGGGGCCCCCCGGGTGAGGCAATACACCACTTCGGCCCCGGCTTCTCGTAGACGGGAGTCCTGGTAAGGCCCGGCCAGGATGATTCAGTCCAGTCGCCTTTTCTTCTACTATCCCCTCCGATCTTTCACTTTTACCTTTCCTGTTTCCTTCATTTCTTTCTCATTTCTCTTGCTCCTTTTTCTCCCTTCTTTGGCGGCAAGGGCTAACCTTGGGTGGCAATAGATATCCTCGTCTAAACCACACTTGGTTATAGCGTCTTGGTAGCACTGGCAGGGCAGCATTCTCAGAGAAGCCCGTACTGTTATGAGGTGCTGCCTGTCCCCTTGTTGGACTCCGTGGTGGGTGGTGCGCCACACGTGCCGAAGTTTTTTTGCCTTTTTATGGCTGCCCCTTTTAAACCAAAACCCGGTTCGTGGCGACAAGGCAAGCGCCTGCGCCCCGAACCTCTTGTCATAGCTAAAGAGTCTAAATCAGACATGTTTACGAAGTTCTTTGTACTTCATTCAGAAAATGATCAACGTCCAATGTCCAAGGTCTCACCTTTTGCTGTTGCAAAAGTCCTTGACTCGTGCCTCGGAGACGATTATAATGCGAAAAAACCGTATTCCGGAGACCTGCTTGTGGAAGTAAACTCAAAGAAACAAAGCATTGCTTTGCTCACCTTGAACGCCATTGGAGACGTAAAAGTCACAGTGTCTCCTCACCGCACCCTAAACACCATTCGTGGGGTCATCTCTGAGGACGACCTCCTGCGCAGCAGCGAAGAAGAGATCCTTGAGGGCCTCCGCTCTTCTGCAGTAGTTGCCGTAAAAAGGATCATGTTCCGGAAAGATGGATCAGAAACTCCCACCAAACATCTCATAGTCACCTTTGAGCGTCACTGTCTCCCTGCTTCTGTAAAGGCTGGCTACATAAACTGTCGCGTCCGGCCGTATATCCCAAACCCCCAAAGGTGCTTTAGGTGCCAGCGGTTTGGGCACGGCTCGCGCAGCTGCCGTGGAAGAGATACGTGCGCAAAATGTGGGAGCACGGAGCATGTAGCTGATGTGTGCGAAAGCTCACTGTGTTGTGCAAACTGTAAAGGACCCCACCCAGCATACTCACGTGCATGCCCTCTGTGGAAGCCGGAGAAAGAAATCCTGACTATCAAAACTAAAGAAAACGTCAGCTACCCAGAGGCCAAGAAACGCTACTTTTTTCAATCTTTGGGCTCCTATGCTGATGCCGTGCGCCGGGGACCTGCACGGCTAACAGCTATAACGGGAACACAGACGTCCTTGGACGGTTTGTGTGACCCTTTTTTGTCCCCCTCAACCTCAGCAGGAGCGGTGCTAGCAGCTCCGCCCTCCAACCGAAAGGTGGATGCCGGTCCGTCGGGATCCACTAAAAACCAAGCACAGGGGACTGTGCCTTGTGCACCCCCTGCAGCCCAGCCACCTAAAGGCCGTGGTCTCTCTCGTGCCTCTGGTGGCCCCCGTATACCTGGCAAGCCGCCTGGGCCAGAGACCCCCAAGGGTCCGCCAGCAGCGGCTCCAGACGAACCGATGGACGAGAGCGGGCCCCAGTCCCAGGAGGACAGGCCCCAGTCTAGTTCAGAGTCCTTACTCTCGGCCACCTGTGATACCACAGGTAAGCCGAAAGATACGTCCAAAAAGAAAAATCCACCTCGAATTAAAATTGACTTCTAAGTTTGGCTTGACAGTATATGATGGAAGAAGTCCTCCTCCAATGGAACTGTCGAGGATTGCTACACAACTATGATGATGTGTGCTATTTGTTAGACCTTCATCACCCATTAATCTTTTGCCTTCAAGAAACCCATTTGAATCGCAACCATTCTGGATTTTTAAGGCACTTTCATGTTTTTCGAAAAGACCGTCTTCATTCTTCCCACACCTCGGGTGGGGTAGCAATTATAGTTCAGCGATCTACTCCATGTATTGAGGTACCCCTTAATACTAGATTGGAGGCTGTGGCAGTTCGCGTTTTGTCTGACCGCTTGATGACAGTTTGCTCCATTTACATACCTCCTAATTATCCTCTAACTCGGGAAGAACTTGAGTGTCTGTATGACCAACTCCCACGACCAGTTTTAATCCTTGAAGATTTTAACGCTCATAACCCCATATGGGGTAGTGGAAGATGTGATACGCGAGGATCAATGATTGAACGATTTATTTCTTCTATGGGATTATGCTTGCTCAACAACTCGCAGGCTACATATTTTAGTGCGCCAACCCGCTCATTCACCTCCATTGACCTGTCGCTTAGTGACCCAACATTCTTCCCTCTCTTCTCATGGGGGTTCAATCCTAACCCATTTGGAAGTGAACATTTTCCCATAATTTTAAATCGCATTGAACGACCGGTTGCACTTCCAATGCGAACTCCTTGTTGGAAGTTTGACGAAGCAAACTGGTCAGTTTTTAAACAAGCATCCCTTTTAGCGTGTACATCTCTCCATAAGCTCTCTATTGATCGCATAACTGAGCATATCACCAAGCATATTTTAGAAGCATCAATCATGGCCATACCCATGACATCAACACATCTTCCCAAAAAACCGAAACCATGGAGGAATAACGACTGCCGCATAGCAAAAAAGAAACAGAACAAAGCTTGGGGAATTTTCCGCCGATATCCTACACAAACTAATCTCATCACCTTTAGGATAATGAAATCTCGCGCTCGGTCTATTCGCAGGAAGTCTAAGCGAGATAGTTTCAAGGGATACACATCTTCTATAAACAGCAGCGTTTCGTGCAAAGAGGTATGGGACCGAGTGCATAAGATCAATGGCTGTTACCGTGCATATTCTATCCCTCTTCTGACTAGACATGGAATCTGCCCCGAAAGTATTGAGGAGCAAGCTAATTTACTAGGAGAACATTTTGAGTCTGTCTCAAGCTCTGATCATTATACGCCAGCTTTCATTCGGCATAAACTCCATGCCGAGAAAATATCTATAAGTACCTCAGGAGGCAATCAAGAACCTTATAATGTACCATTTACACTACATGAACTTGAGGCAGTACTGCATAGTCCCAAGCAGACTGCCCCTGGTCCTGATGGTATTCACTACACTATGCTATGCCACCTACATCCCTCAACGCTTGAACTCATTTTGTACTTATTCAACCGTGTTTGGTCGGAGGGTCATTTCCCGTCGTCTTGGAAGGTGGCCACTGTCATTCCTTTGCTTAAGCCAGGCAAAGGTGCTTCATGTGCTTCCAGTTACAGACCGATAGCACTAACGAGTTGTCTCTCAAAAACACTGGAGAGAATGATAAACAAAAGACTTATGTATTACCTAGAAAAAAGCAACCTTCTAGACAAATATCAGTGCGGCTTCCGTTCGTTTCGATCAACGCTCGATCACCTGGTGCGATTTGAGACCACTGTGCGGGAGGCCTTTGTAAATAAGCAACACTGTGTTTCTGTCTTTTTTGATTTAGAGAAGGCATATGATACGGCCTGGCGGTTTGGAATTTTGCAGGATTTGTTCGGTCTTGCTGTCCGAGGTAGAATGCTAGGTGCTATTCAAAGTTACTTGCAATGTCGCACTTTTTATGTAAGATTGGGAACAACCCTTTCCAGGGAGCTTTTCAAGAAAATGGAGTTCCCCAGGGAGGTGTCCTTAGTGTAACCCTTTTCATTGTAAAGATGAATTCGATTGCCCGGGCTATTCCTCCTTCCGTGCAATACTCTATATATGTAGATGATATTCATATTTCTGTCTCGTCCTGTAATCCTTCAATATGTGAACGTCGTGTCCAATTGGCAATTAACAAGTTGCAAGAATGGGCTGACACTAATGGTTTTAAATTTTCGACAGAAAAGACTGCCTGCGTGCGTTTTTCTCGTCGGCGTGGAGTTCTGCAAGAGCCTTCTTTACAAATGTATGGAATACCAATAGCCACAAAAAGTGAACACAAGTTTCTGGGACTCATACTTGATTCGAAATTGACTTTTGTTCCACATATTAAGAACTTTAAACTTAAATGTCTCAAATCGCTGAATATACTTAAGGTTCTATCACATGCATCATGGGGCTCCGATAGACTATGTTTGTTACGCATATACCGGGCAGTTGTTCGCTCCAGGCTTGATTATGGGAGCATCGTGTATGGCTCTGCCCGAGCATCAGTTCTAAAAATGTTGGACCCCATTCACCACCAGGGACTGCGATTGGCTACTGGAGCATTTCGAATCTCCCCGGTACTTAGTCTCTATGCAGAAGCCAATGAGCCATCCCTTGAAAGTAGGAGGTTTGCTCTGGGGTTTATGTATTCCATTCGAGTTCGCTCTGTCCCTCAGCACCCTACTCGGGATAACCTCGAAAACATCAGGTTCCAGAGAACGTTCGAAAATAAACCAGCCGTTATTCCTCCTTTTGCAATTAGGAACATGAATTATGCTGGGTCTGTAGAACTAGATCCCAGGCCTCCAGTAGTTCAATGCTTAACCACTATAGCCCCGTGGGATTATCATATCATTAATTGTGATCTTACACTGACTAAACATTCCAAAAAAGATACACCAAATGAAGTCATGAGGCAGGAATTCTTTCAGCTACAAAATCTATATGAACAGTACGTAGGTCTGTATACAGATGGAACTAAAACAGACTCGGTGGTTGTCTGCGCTCTCATAGGGCCATCGGGGAAACAGATCAAGAGAATCCAAAATGCAGCCACCATACTGACAGCTGAGCTTTATGGCCTGCTGTTAGCTGTCGATTATGCAACGAAAAAAAGGCTTCGCCGCTCAATTGTTTACACAGATTCCTTGAGCTCATTAAGAGCACTTACATCACTGAAGCGCATTAGAAATCCACTTGTTCTAGAAATACAAAATAAAGTTATCGCAGCCTCGTACAAGCAGATTGAGATAATTTTCTGCTGGGTGCCAAGCCACGTCGGCATCCCAGGTAATGAAAAGGCCGATAGTGCTGCAAATTTTGCAAATGAGAGACAAATAGACCTACATAAAATACCATACAAAGACTACCACATCCCTTTGAAGTGTTGCATTCAAACTAAGTGGCAACGTGAATGGAATAGTGAAACACATAACAAACTGCATGCTGTAAAACCTTTTCTAAGTGAGTGGGAGAGCGCCCGGCATCGGGAACGCTTTTATGAAGTGGTATTGTGCCGGCTACGGATTGGTCATACGCGTCTCACCCATGGGCATCTCTTGCGTGGAGAGGATGCTCCAGAGTGTGAACGCTGCAACATTCCTCTATCAATATTACGCATCCTACTTGAGTGCCCCAGGTATGACCAAGATCGTTTTAAAAAATTTTCGCAAATATATCGAGAACATACTCCACTGCACTTAGTTATTTTACTTGGCGAACAGCCGCTGATTCCGCATGCTTGTGTGTTTAATTTTCTTAAGGACATCTACCTTATACACCGACTATGATTTTAATTAGTAATCCAAACTCACCTTCATCCTGTATACACTTATACAATCTCATATACATAGTCTTATTACACCATCAGCTACTATAGCTCCTTCTTCTTCCAAACCCTTACTTATACAATAGTTTCACTCTTGGGGCATTTTGGCCTTAGTAGCCCTTGCGCCATGAAACCCCAATCAATCAATCAATCAATCTTCAATATTGTGGCGCCTGAATTTGTACGAGGGGCGTTCATAAAGTTCGTATTATTGTCCCGAAGGAATAGAGATTCAGCAATCAAACTCGAGTAGGAGTTGAGACTTTCTCTACATATTCGTCACCAAAAGTTACCCACTTTTTCTAGCGATGCACCTCATGCCGGAGGCCATTGTTGTAGAACTCCTGGTTTTGAGGGTTCAGGAATCGCTCCACTTCAGCAATCACTTGGTTGCCGTCCTTGAAATGCTTTTCTCTTATTTGGCCGCTTTGGAAGCGTCTGCGCCATTTAACCAAAGTGACATAAACTGGGGTGTTGTCCCCGAACAACGCTCCCAGATTGGAATGAATATCCTTCGCATTTCTTCCCTTCAAATGAAAAAAAACGGATCACTCAATGTGCTTGGCACCGACGGGCGGTGCCATTTTTGTTTCGACTCCCTATCGGCGTTCCGAGCTACTATAGACCTTTTCCGCTTACTCTCGCCCCCGACCGCCAAGTAGGCATATCCGGTATGGGCGACGAAAAAATATTAAAACATTTCAACCTGCAAATAGTAAAAAATAGAGGGGAGAGAAAATGAGAATGGGTGGCGGTTACGCTTTTCTCCTAAATGCATTCTATTGGCGTGGCGACGGAAAAACAATGTTTTCGCCCATACTGGAAGTGACGACAATTCAAGATTGCGGCGCCCTTGAAGAAAGGGTCTATAGCATGCGATGTTTATACTGTGCGGAAACTAGAGGGACGCGCGCTCATGTTGATGCCTGTTTTGTTCCGTTTTATTCATTTTTTTTTTGTGCCGATAATACGAACTTTATGAACGCCCCTCGTAAATTAGGCTCTGGTTTAATTCTAATTGTTCATGTAGAACGGAATGAAAAAAGGGCTTTTCCAAGCAAGTTTAAGTTCACGTAAACACAATTTGACATTTAGATCGGGAAAAGTAGCGCCACAATATTACTCAGTTTTTTCTTATCGTTCTAATAAAACCATTTTCAATTCAATTCGTTCTGCGGTTGCTGAGAAAAAAATATCAAAAATTTGCCATTGGAATTGCATAGGGCTTGGGAGCTGCGATATCCTAGTGAACGCGATAATTGTCGGCATGGCGACGTCTTTGGAAAGCGGATTGCCTTGACTCAATCGGCCGTGTATTGATAGCACCCACAAGCAGACAGCGTCCCAATTGACTCAGTAAGTGTGACGTCATGGGTCCAAACAAACCGTTGCTAGGGTCGTTGTTATGGACAAATACATGTGGCTAGGTTTCTCTACGAAAACACGACCGTTCAAAAATCAGAAGTAGGATTTAATGTCAATTGTTTCGACAGAAGTGTGCCGGTAATCGATTGTTTCTGAAATATTTACGACTGCAACTTCCGGTCCTCAAGATGCCTGCAGCAGACGACGAATGCAAGTAGTATTTCCGTCTGTAACACGCTCGCCGGCCAAGCCGGCGCCGGCGTCTGAATCGTGTGAATAAAGACGATATTCTGATATTGCATTTGTTTGAGATATAATGAGTTTCTGACACTTATACAACTTCATAGTGGGGTGCGATGCAAAATATGGTTTATCGAAAAAGTCCGGGCGTCGATCGTGATCATCGTCTGCTAAAAGATCGCTATAGCACCCTTGAGAAAAGCACATCAAGCGATCGGTTGAGATCCCAAATTTTGTTTGCGGACTCGCGCTATGGGAGGGTGCTTCGTACCTGGTTGTAACCATCGCGTGGAGAAAGATTCTTGCAGTTTTTTTTCAGATTTCCGCAAGACCCCAAAGCGCGAAGGAACTGGATAAAAAACATAAGGTGAGTTTATTACAGATTGTACTCGCGTCGCGGGTCAATGGAGATCTTCACCAAAAGAGCACATCCACAAAATTTTATGTATACCAAGGAAAAAAAATAAAGCAAAATACTTCGAAATTGCAATAGACATACAATTCTTTAATAACCTGACAACCTCAATAATAATAATAACAAACGATTTACCTCGACGGCGTACGATTTGTTTCTCATGCTGGCCTGCACTACGCCGGTAATGCACTTCAGGTCGTCGTCGTAACTGATCTGCATGGCGTGGTTTGATTTTACGGCATTTTCACACCTCTGAACTAAGCTGGGTTATTCACAGAAAAACGCACATTGCGGAGGGCTCTACGGACATGGCGATACACTTTTTTTTTGTCGCTCGTTTACCGACGCAATTCAATGAAGACGCCCGCTGCAACAGAGGCCAGCAAATCTATCGTGTCATCTGCTACCGAAGCAAAGCGGAGTGCAATACTTCAGAAATGGCTTTCATCGTTGCAATACGACACTGAGACAAGAACATGTTCGTAATTCGATATCAAGAAGTTAGGTTGCTTACAATAAATTATTTACTTACTTGTAAGCAAAAATGTAGCCTCATGTGGAGTATCCATGCATTAGTCCATAGCAACGTCCCTAGCAACGGTTTGTTTGGACCCAGACGCCATGTTATGACGTAGTCACTTACGGGGTCAATACGCCTCGCAAGTGGGCTCATTTTCGTCTTCTGCGCATGAGAAAGGAGGTAGCGGTGGCGTCAGAACGCCGAGCCCTGATTGGCTGATCGCGACCCCCCTATCTGAGCGTCGTCTGCTCCTTTGCAACGTCGTCTGCTCGCAACGTCGTCTGCGTCTGTCTTACCTTTCCTGCGACTTTCGGAAGTGCAGGTCTTTACGAGCGAGCTCGACTTCGCCTTTTAGAGAGGGGAGACGAAATAACTCGAGCGGTACGTTGTTTTTGTCGAACAACTAGCAGACCTGCATCAAGGGGGGAAGTCAAGGGACTCGCTGGCGAGGTGTCCCGAGGCGCCGAGGTTTGTCTGCTAAGAAGCGAGAGTGTCCGCAAGTTCCCTCCCAAATACTTTTTCCCTCCTTGCGTGTGCGGCGAGACTCCTCACTCTTTAACGGCGTCGGCAGGTCGGCGCAGTTAACATCGTCTGCTTTACGTCTGCTAGTCAAAGCGATGGCTGCTTTACCTTTCCTGCGTCTGTCGGAGATTCACCGCTTTTTCACCGGCGAGAGTCGCCGCTGCCTCGGAAAACGAGGCGATGACAAGAGGAAGAGATTGAAGGGTTCACAAGGGTCGCGCGGGCATATTCCATTCAGCACGCCAGCCGGTCGTGGGCAGACGGTCTTGGCCAAGGACCGTCGGAGCACCGCTGCGCCGCTGCTAGGCCTATCTGCCGAGCTCGCTTGGACGGGGTCAGTGGAATCGTGGCCGTTGGAGCATTTCCCGGGTGTTTGTAGATCCAGCGTTCTTGTTCGTCGTGGTTTATTTCAAGTGCTTTTTACTTTTTTTCTTGCTGCTTGTAGTCGTGACGCGTGAGAAGAGCACGTACAAAAATAAACGTTCGTTGGTCGTCGCGACCAAGTAACTGAGCGACGCTGTCGGCCATGCTGAGTTGATCGTCGTAGGATTCCGTCGTAACCTGAGCAAAACTTACGATAATTTCGTTTCGTGAATACGAATTTGTTCTCACGTTTTGTCTTACGCACTCTTTCGGCGTAACATGGTTTTGTGAATCTGGCCTCTGCACTTCCGAAAGTCGCAAGAAAGGTAAGACAGACGCAGACGACGTTGCAAAGGAGCAGACGACGCTCAGATAGGGGGGCCGCGATCAGCCAATCAGGGCACGGCGTTCTGACGTCACCGGTACCCCCTGCGCGAGAAGCAGACGAACTTGCCCTCCGCATAGACCTTTTTCTAAATTACCCAAGCATCGAGGAGAGCGCTGGAGGTGTAATTTTACGGCCCGCGCGCGCTGGCCTTCCTCTTATAAAAGATTCGAAGTAAATAATCATAATAAGGCTTTGACGTACGCGCGTGCAAGGCCAAATTTGTTTTAGACTTTTTTGCTTTAGAACAATTTCTACTGCAGATGCCAGCACGTGCAACGCGTGTAACTACACTCGTAGCATGCGCCTCGGTGCTTGGGAAATTTAGAAAAGGGTCTATTGGGACGCTGTCTGCTTTTGTGTGCTATCGATAGTCGGCCGATTGAGCCAAGGCAATCCACTTTCCTAAGACGTTGCCATGCCGACAATTATCGCGTTCATTTAGTCTTAAAAATGGCCCCCGCAGGGGGCACCTGTGAAAGCAGGTGTTTGGAGAGTGGCGTCTCCACGGACCCCGAGCCCCGCAGGGGGCACCTGCACCTTCGGTGCTAGGTGCTTGGTGAGTAGCGTCACCACGGACCCCAGCCACGTGGGCCACCATACCCGCACGCAGGGGGCACCTACTTTAGTAGGTACTTGGTGAGTGGCGTCACTACGAACCCCGAGCCATGTGGGTTCGCCCACCCACGTCTGGCTGTGCGTGGCGTACCCGTGTCCGGGGAAAAGGGGATCCTTGCGGTTGAGCTGAGCTCGGGGTATGTTTGGACCTTTCGGGGCCCCCCGGGCAAGGCAATACACCGCTTCGGCCCCTGCTTCTCGTAGACGGGTGTCCTGGCTTGGCCCGACCAGGATGATTCAGTCAGTCGCCTTCTCCACCTCTCCTTTCTATACCTTTCTTCTCCTTCTCCTCTTCCTTCTTATTTCACCTTTTTTGGCAGCAAGGGCTAACCTTGGGTGGCGACAGAACTCTCTCTTGACCCACACTCGGTTATAGCATCTTAGTAGCACTGGTAGAGTAACATACTCAGACAAGCCAGACCTGTTATGAGATGTTACCTATCCCCTCGTTGGACTCCGTGGTGGGTGGTGTGCTAGATGCCGAAGTTCCTGCCCTTCATATGGCGCCCCTCCTCTCTAAACCCGGTTCAAGGCAGGCTTCTAAGAGGCCTCGCCTTGAGCCCCGAGTCACTGAAAAAGCCCCTGAAATGGGAACATTTGCAAAGTTTTTTGTCATTCACTCGAACCTCGGAGACAAATCAGTGTCAAAATTGTCCCCCTTTGTGGTAGCCAAGGTGCTAGAAAACCTCATCGGGTTCTCATACAAAGCGAAAAAAAACTCCACTCCGGCGACCTTCTCGTTGAAGTAAATACGAAAGTTCAAAGTGAGGCACTCTCCAAGATGACTAGCATAGTCGACGTCGAAGTGTCTGCGAGTCCTCACCGGACGCTCAACACAATCCGTGGAGTCCTCTCTGAAGAAGACTTCCTCGATGCTAGCGAGGAAGAAATTCTGGAAGGACTAAAAGATGCTGGTGTTGTCGCTGTCAAACGTATTATGTTCCGGAAGGATGGCAAGGAAACCCCATCAAAGCATGTAATCTTGACCATTGCGAGACACACCCTTCCTGAAACTGTGAAGGCGGGTTATCTCCAGTGTCGCATCCGTCCCTATGTTCCCAACCCGCAACGGTGCTTCCGCCGCCAGCGCTTTGGGCATGGGTCACGAAGTTGCCGAGGAAAAGAAACTTGTGCGAAATGTGGAAGCCAGGAACATGTTGCTGACATCTGCGAGGCGGTGGCCCGCTGTAGTAACTGCAGTGGGCCCCACCCAGCGTACTCCCGCACCTGTCCGATCTGGCATCAAGGAAAGGAAATTCTTTCCCTAAAGGCAAAGGAGAATATCACCTACTTGGAGGCTAAGAAGAAGCTGTCCTTCCTGTCAAAGGGAGGTTACGCCGAGGTGGTGCGCAGGGGCCCTGCACCACGCTTGGAAACTAAGGCCACCCAGGTCTCTCCCGAGATCTTGGCGGCTGACCTAAAGGCCCCATTCCCTCAACAGGAGCAGCATTCTGCTCCCCTGGGCAAGGGTGGGCTGGCAATAGCCGTGCCCACCCTGCCCTTCAAGACTATGGTGCAGGGTCAGCAGGCTTCCTCTTCTCGCAAAGAGGGGGCTTTAGCTGCTTCCTCTGCTCAGAACAGGCCAGCACCGGCTGGACCTGTCAACTCTGGCCGCTCTCCTAAGGAGGAGAAGAAGCGAGGGCCTCGGCCTCAGTCCCTGGAGAGGCAGCCAGCAACCAAGGAGCTGCGTGGCTCGCATGTAGGTTCCCTCTCGGGAAAAGAGGTGGAACAGATGGACGGGGTAGAGCCCCTCCCCAGTACATCAACCACATTTCCACCTAGTTCTGGTCGTGTGCGCGGATTGGGACCCCGCGGCACAGGCCCTCCTGGGGCAGCAGGCAAGTCTGCCTGTGGGGCTCAGGAGAACACTTTCGCTGCCTTGACTGCCCCCTCGTCGACTCCGGGTTCTGACCAGGACGAGATGGAGTGGCAGACTACAAAGAAACGAAAATCAAAAACACTCGTAACTCCTCCGAAGTGAGGCAACTGAATCACTTTTTCATGTGCTCCGGTTTTTGTCCCTAAGCTGGCTTCAGTACTCATACAATGGAACTGTCGGGGCCTTCTAAGAAACCTGGATGATGTAGAGCATCTTCTGGAGGAGTACAAGCCACAAGCGCTGTGCTTGCAAGAGACTCATTTGAGTCCCAGTCGCACTAATTTTCTCAGACGTTACCAGGTTTTCCGGAAGGATCGTCCGAGCTCTGGCAGTTCCTCTGGTGGAGTTGCGGTGGTCCTCCCGAGAGACGTTCCCTGCACAGAGGTTCCGCTGTCCACACCACTTGAAGCAGTGGCAGTTCGGTTCATGCACCATAAAGCTCTGACAGTATGCTCTTTATACCTGCCACCCTCTTTCACCTTGACATGTTCAGATTTTAACTCACTGTTAGACCAGCTTCCTGAGCCTTTCCCTTTGATGGGCGATTTTAATTGTCACAACCCTTTACGGGGGAGCACACGTCAGGATGTCAGAGGAAAAATTGTTGAGTCAGTTTTAACCAGTCAGTTTTTGAGTCAGTCAGTGAGTTGAGTCAGTTTTTTTGTTGAGTCTGTCTTTTTAATACGGGCCAGCCAACCTATTTTAGTCCATCGTCTTTGTCATCAACTTCCATCGACCTTTCAATTGGTTCTGCTACTTTACTTCCAGATTTTTCCTGGAGTGTGGATTCCAATCCACGTGGAAGCGATCATTTTCCCATTCTTTTAACCTGTAACGCCCTCCTCAGAAGCTTGACAAGGCTGATTGGGGCCTTTTCAAGCAGGCATCGCTTTTAGCATATTCTCGTCTCGATAGTCTCACAATTGACAGAACTCAATCATCTTTTAACCGAGCGCATCATCACAGCAGCCAAGTTGTCCATCCCGCAGACATCTCAATATCTTCCTAGGAGGCCAAAGCCTTGGTGGAATTCGGAATGTGAAGAGACACGCAAGAAACAAAATCGGGCTTGGAGTATTCTGAGACGATACCCCACTAGAGATAACCTCATATCCTTTCGGAAAATGAAGGCCCGTGCACGCTACGTCCGAAGAAAAGCCAAACGGGAAAGTTGGCAAGGCTATGCTTCTACTATAAATAGCAGTACCTCACCTAAGGAGGTCTGGGATCGAATACACAAGATCAATGGTTCCTATCATGCATTTAAAATCCCCCTGCTTTTTAGGAATGGAACATGCCCAGACACACTCGAAGAACAGGCTGATATTTTTGGAGAACATTTTGAATATATATCCAGTTCACATCATTATTCATCTACTTTCCTTCAACACAAACTGAAGGCTGAGAGCAATCCCTTGAAAACCTCAGGAGGTGAACAGGAGGGATATAATGCTACATTCAGCTTGCACGAGCTCCTTGCAGTTCTTCATAACACAAAGCCCTCAGCTCCTGGACCAGATGGTTTACATTATTCAATGCTACAGCATCTTCAATCCTTCTACACTCGACGTCATTTTATATCTTTATAACCGCATATGGCAGGAGGGCTATTTCCCTTCATCTTGGAAGGTAGCACATGTCCTTCCACTTTTGAAGGCTGGTAAGGATGCTTCTTGTGTTTCCAGTTATAGGCCCATTGCTCTTACCAGCTGTCTCTGTAAGACACTGGAGCGAATGATTAATCGTAGACTAATGTACTATCTGGAGCATGGTAAGGTTCTCGACAAATTTCAGTGCGGCTATCGTTCATCAAGGTCTACAGTCGACCACTTGGTCCGTCTCGAAACTGTTGTGCGTGAGGCCTTTGCACACGGGCAGCACTGCTCTCAGTGTTCTTTGATCTCGAGAAAGCGTACGACACGGCTTGGCGCTTTGGCATTTGAGGGACCTGTTTGACCTCGGACTACGTGGTCGCATGCTTCGTGCAATTCAGAGCTATTTAGACAGGCGCACCTTTCGAGTCCAGCTGGGAAATACACTCTCCCGTGAATTTCTGCAGGAAAATGGAGTGCCGCAGGGGGGAGTACTAAGTGTCACCTTGTTTATAGTCAAAATGAACTCCATTGCTTCTGTAATCCCTCCGTCGGTTCAGTATTCACTTTACGTCGATGATTTACAAATTTCAGTTTCCTCCTGTAACCTCTCAGTCTGTGAACGCAGGGTTCAGCTAGGCATCAACAAGCTTACTGAGTGGGCTGACAGTAAGGTGTTTAAGTTCTCTCCTGAAAAGACCTGCATGTGTTTGCTTCACCCGCAAACGTGGAATCCTTCTTGAGCCATCCCTGACAATCTACAATAGTAATGTTAGTGTCCAACCTCAGCACAAAGTTTTGGGTCTTACGTTTGATAGTAAGCTGAATTTTAATGCTCATGTAAAAAGCCTAAACTGAAAGCTCACAAGTCTCTTAATATCCTTAAAGTTCTCTCTCACCGGTCTTGGGGCTCGGAATCGATTGTGCCTCCTGCGGATATATCGCTCTTTGGTACGCTCCCGACTAGACTATGGCTGCTTTGTTTATGGGTCTGCCAGACAGTCTGTGCTCAAGATGTTGGATCCCATTCATCATCTTGGGCTTCGTTTGGCTTCAGGTGAATTTCGTACATCCCCTGTGACCAGTTTATATGCAGAGGCTAATGAGTGTTGCCTCGAAAGACGTAGATTCGCATTGGGCATGATGTACTCTCTCCGCATCCGATCTGTCCTCCAGCACCCCACTCGAGAAGTTGTTCAAGAAACGCGCTCGGAACGACTCTTTCTAGCAAAACCTAGCGTGATCCCTCCATTCAGTATGCGATTGAAGACCTTGGCCGAGTCTGTCGGATTAGATGTGGCATCCCAGGTAGTCGAATTCCCTGGCATCATAGCACCCTGGGAGCACCCTGACATACACTGCAACCTGTCTCTTGCACAGTATAACAAGAAAAACACTCCAAGTGCTGTGCTTCTTCAGGAATTTCATGAACTCGCTCAATTGTATGAAGATTATGCAAAGTTTTATACAGATGGAAAAAAATCTGAGACCTTTGTTGGTTGCTCTGTCATTGGCTCTTCAGTGGAAGTTGTAAGGCGGATAAATACTGCTGCTACCATTCTCACAGCAGAGCTGTATGACCTCCTGTTGGCTACGGAACACATAGCCCGCCACAGGATACACCTGGGAGTGGTTTTCACTGACTCTCTCAGTGCCTTGCGAGCCATCTCTTCACTGCTGCCTACAAGGAACTCCCTTGTTGTTGAAGTTCAGAAGAAAATTATTGTGGCAGCCAGGAAGCATTGCACCATTGTCTTTTGTTGGATTCCCAGCCATGTTGGTATCCCAGGCAATGAGGCGGCCGACCGTGCTGCCCGCACATGCATCAGCAGAGAGGTAGATATTAAAAGGATACCTTACATGGACTATCGCCCTTCTGTGAGGTCACGCTTACGAGCACAATGGCAAGCCGAGTGGAATGAGGCGATCTACAACAAGCCGCATCTCATTAAGCCAAACCTGGGTGAATGGGCGAGCGCCCGGCACCAGGAACGATTTTATGAAGTAATACTGTGTCGGTTGCGCAATGGCCACACGCATCTGACCCATGGCTACCTGCTCCGGGGGGTGGATGCCCCTTTGTGTGAACAGTGTGACCAACCTCTAAGTGTTCTCCATTTTCTGATTAAGTGCCCTTTCTATGAACGGGAATGCCAATCTCACTTCGCACAGTTATACAGGAAGCGCATTCCCTTAGACCCAATGTTGTTATTGGGTGATGAACCATTCGTGACCTACAATCAAGTTTTTAAGTTCTTAGGTGCTATTGGTCTTCTTCATCGACTGTGAACTTCAGAGCTTTTCACTCATGCCCATTTTTGTTTGTGTCATTATCCGGTTCCTGTCTCATTCCTTTATTTTTAACCCTGACCACTAGAGTCCTTTCTTCTCGCTTACCCTCAATGCAATAGTTTCCTTCATTGGCGCTCTTTGGCCTTAGCAGCCCTTGCGCCATAAAAACCCAATCCAATCCAATTCTAGAGGAATATTGCTCGCCTTCGAGTGAGCGAGATCTGACCCCCGGTCATCCCGATAAAAACCACATTCAGCTGCCGAGGTGCAGTGATCTTCGACGCGTTTTCTCTGGAGGTACCACGCCGAGGTCTTCGCGAAAGATTGGGGCCTCGATCACGTTGTAGCAATACCGCGGCCGCTTGGGTATTCTCACCGAGGCACAATGAACGTGGAGTATCAAATGGGGCGTAAAAAGAGCGCTGAGATGTAGGGTCTTGATTAGATTCCAGAAGATAGGGAGGTGAACAAAATAAGAGTTAACTGTTAGAATGTCTTCGGGGAATTGTTGGTAGTAGGATAACAATACACGTAGTTGTTTTAATACTCATTCGAATTTAATACTTCATAAAAAAGAGGTAATACAACTATGGGGCCCAATGTTTGGGTTCTTTCACGCCGTCGAGTGTGTTTATTTTGTGTGTTGGGTTATTCCATGCCAAAGGAGACGGCAGTTTTTGTTATTAGCGTCGCAGACGGTCTATTCCGGTGATGTTCCAGACGTGTGCAGTGTTCTAGACTTTGACGTGAACTGAAAGTCAATTAAACACTGATATTCTAAATGTGATATAGTATTTCTGGACTATATATTAAATGTATGTGCATAAAAAGAAAGAAAACAAAAAGAAAACGCCGGTGAGCTACAAATGTGCTTTGTTTTGCCTTTGATAAAAAGTATCCCAAACAATATTTCGAGTTGTCGCTATTCAAATTGCAAGCACACTTGGCCATATTATTTAGAGCAGAAAAAATATGCACTTTCAAGTCAATATAAATAGACATGTCATAATCTCAACATTCTCAGCGTTAGCTGTGCAAATATAATTAACGAAATTAAGTATCAAGTGCAGTGTTTCACTCGACCGTAGCAGACGACGGCGTGATTTGCCGACAGGGTTGGCGCCTGGAGATGGTGCCGTTTAAAAACTAATTCCTCCAAAATAACAAAAAGTATTTTTGAAATTTTTTGATATGTTAAACAGATGAGGTAGGTTGAACTTTCTGCTATTTCAGAAAATGGGAGCACCGTTGCCCACATGGCTTTTTTTACCCTCTAAATGGCTGTTTTTGAAGAAAGTGACACATTCACCGTTTATTTAAAAATAGTCACAATAATGTTTTGCAAATGTAGTGCAACCTAATCGAGCATAAGGTTCAAACAATAAGTAAACAAGTTTATTAGCCAAATTCTAATTTCAGGGTTACTAAAAAAATCAAGAAATCGTAAAAATTTGCTTATGTTTGGAGTGCCTGTCTGGATCCAAAATGGCGGCGTAGGTTGTTTTTCTTTCAAGGTAAGATAGAATACATTAGTGCTCGATTGCATGCAAACTTAAAATTATGCGGTAAAAAAAAGCTTTGTTTCAGCAATTTTTCGAAGTAAAGAAGGTTATCTCCGAGTCCCTGCAATTTGAAGCATGACCTCAGCAAATATAAACATAATTCAGCCTTCAAACTTAGCCATCCTTACTTTCAGACGTATCTTTATTCATATTATTTTTTTTACAAGCATATCCAAAGTATTACGAAAATTGCTGTCTCCTTTGACATGGACTTACCCTGCGGTGGCCAATAAAAACGGTAGTTGAATGAAACTATCAGAGGTTGGGGAAGTGCCTGATCAAAAAGAGCCGTATTTCGGGTATTGATGTTTTACTGCAAGTTTCTTTTTGTTTCGTTTTTGAAAGGTTGTTGGAGGATGTTTGAAGGATGTTTACAATTACCTGTAATGCCGAATTTGAGCGCAGCTGTTCCGGAGTAGGAGTGAGGATATGGAGGGGAAGGTATGCCCTTCACCGCCCTCCGTACAATCCCCTCCTCCTCTCCTGCTGCTCTCCCGTTTAGCGAAAAAATGTTTGCTCAATTTCCCGCTAAATTTAGCGGGAATTTTTACCATAATGTAACACGCGGTTACGCCCGCTTGCATTATTTCCGTGATGCAACGCGCGCGGTCACGCCGACCGACGGCGACAGCGACGCCACTCAAGCCAGAAACGGGCGCCTAAGAGCTGGGCTCAAAAATGAATTTTGACGGTCCCAGTCTTCACATACCTCTTATACGTCGAAAATTATTTTTATTAGCTTTCGTGAGTTTGTATTTTAGGGATTTTATTCGTTGCTCATGTTTTCACAAAAACAACTTTTTCTTGAATTCCTACTCACTCTGAGGACTGGGCTGGAATATTTCAAAGTATCCCAGAACGGAAACACTGCGATATATGTGTTTTAAGGCCAAAATACAGATACTGAAATGCAATTGTATTTTATGTAACTGTATACACCTGGTGTACTACAGAAAATAAACGGTAAAGAAGTATTGCGGAATACAAATACGGATGCACATAGATGTACATTTTTTCCCCGAACGGTGATAGGTGCGGAGAAGTGCTGTTCGTGGCAAATGGAAATGGTAAAGCTCGTGTTGCTCTTTTTGTGTTAGTTTAACGAATCTATCCTCACTTCACACTCTTCACCTAGACACAGCTACCATCCCGATTGCTGCTAAACGTATTATCGACCCCAGTGAACTTGGAATACTAGAATCCTATGACTGCAAGCCATGCTTCAGAAAGGGAGTCTCCTCGAAAACGCACAATATTTTTCCGTGAAGGTGCGTCTGAAACTATCGTTTTAAGGAATTCTAAATCATTTGAGGGTAGTAGGTTGGACAGCCGAGCAGAACAATCTATTGCAACATTCGAGAAAGAGAAGTCCTGGCCACAAGTTCTTTACTGTCCATGATTGATGGTTGCTTGCTCCCCACTCGCCTTCTTTCCAGCGTTCACTCTGTTTGAAAAGAATTAGTCGACAGCTTTGCGCTGTCCGCGAGGAGTTTATTCTGCTACCCTTCCATGTATCCTTTCGTCAAACCAGCTTTGTTTTTCTGACGTGATAAGTTCTTTGGATAGTTGCTCCGGATTTCTTGAAGCCGCATGACGTCACATGACTTCAGTTTACCCGATAGATTTAGCGGGAAATTTGATTTCGCGTGACCTCAACACCGATTTAGTTTTGCCGCTAACTTTAGTGGGGAAAATGATGTAAAATTACTTCATGTCACGTGACCTATACAAAAATCAAGTTTGCCTTCTAAATTTAGCGAAAAAATTGACGTCAGGTGACATCATGTCACGTGACCTATACTCAAATTTAGCTTCCCCGCTAGATTTAGCGGGAAAATTGACGTCACCGTGACCTACATATAAATTCAGTTTTCCCCTATTGAAAATCCGTCAATAAGGCCCACCAGAATTTCTTAAATGTTTTGGTGTGCCCTTAAAGAATATAAGACGTTTACAAATCTCTGTAATGCGAAATTAGAGCGCAGCTCTTGAGGAGAAGGATGGGAGCGCACGGAGGGGAGGGTATTCTCCTCCTCCTCCTCCTTTCCTCCTCCACTCCTCCTCCTCTCATGCTCTCCCCTCCTCCTCCTCCTCCCATTGTCCTTGTCTTCTTCTCCTCCTCCACCTCTCCCCTTCTCCTCCGTACCCTCTCATCCTCCTTCTCTGTATCCTCCGCTCGTCCACCTCCATACCCTCCCCTCCTACCCCAGTTTCCCCGCTAAATTTAGCGGGAAAAATGACGTCACAAGTCTTCGTGTTTCGTCACTCATTCACAAATTCAGTTTATCCGCTAGATTTAGCGGAAAAAGTGAGCTCACGTAACCTCAACACCAACTAACTTTACCGCTAGATTTAGCGGGGCGGTTACGCCGACGGCGACGGCGACGCCGCTATACACCGAAACGGGGTCCCAGAGCTGCGCTCTAAAATGTTTGACGGGTTCGAGATGTTCATCAAGGTTTTCTAAGGGGCCTACATACCCTTCAAGTGTTCTCAAATGGTGTAAGAGACGCGTCATTGTTTTTGAGAGGCCTCTGGATTCTGTTCCAATCCTTTCCGTAAAACCACAGCACCCATCAGAGTCATTTTAACGTGTCTGCGGGAGAGATCAAGTGACCCTTCCCGATGTATGCGTCAGGGAAGCCGCTTGATCATTTTGTTTTGTATTGTGCGGCCTGAACGAGCGTAGGAAATTTCGGTGACGTTCCCCCGTCCCTCGTTGCTCTGTCTGTGTGTTCCGTGTATGTGCTTCACGGGCTGGACTGGAGACAGAAAGAGACACAGAGAAGGAAGATGGCGTTTGCCCGACGCCCAAGGACACCCAGTCCTCGTTCAGGAGAAAGAGAGGATGCGTGGAAAAATGAAAAGGGATCTTTTTGGAGCTTTTTGAAGATAACCTGATTTACGTCAGCCAAAATGCAGCCTTCGCTAAATGCCGGTCGCCCTGTGCTTTCTCCGTCGAGCGCAGACGACAACCAGCGGACCCTCAGTCTAAGTTTTCTGTCCCATGCAAGGAACCTGTCTTCTAAAGCAGCTGGGTGTGAGTATCAAGGTCTCTCAGCGCCCTGTTTCTTGCGCCTCTTCGTCTGTCCGAGATCAGAATCATCCAGCGATCGAAAAGAGCGCCCGAGACGCCACAGGGACGCCACCATTGGACGACACCCTGACCGTGCTCAAGATTTCTTAACGGCGGCGGATGTTGGTTGCTCGCTCGTGGTCTTTGCTAAACGTGCTATTGAACGTGTGTATGAGTGCGTGCGGTTCACTTGCTTGGTTTTATTCGTTGAGCTGTCGTAAATTTTAGGAATTTACCCAACGGTATTGTGAGTACCTCGAAAGATATTTTTTGCGACAAAACACTCTGTTGTTTCTTTTTGGCCTGATCGCTTGTGTCTACAGCTGCTTGCATGCGTGTTTGAGTAAACGTTTTGTTTTATCGTTTTGTTTAGTTACAATACCCGTGTAAAACTGAAAAAAAAATTTAATGGTGTTTAAACTGTATTATTGTCTATTGTTTACGTTCATTTTGGTGTCTAAAGGGTTGGAGGGCTGAGGGGCGTTGAAGCGCTGAGGGGTTCCTATAACACATCAGGGCTGAACAATTATTTTCAACAGGGTCAGCTAAATTAGCGGAAAACATGTCGTCACGTGACATGATGTCACGTTACCTATTTATTTATTTATTTTATTTATAGCTACTGTCGGCCTTTACAGGGCCTTTACAGGAGTGGTAATTCCAACAAGATATAAAATAACTATCATGCACTGACACTTCAAAAAAGTGATTCACCCGGAGGAATAAAAAAGAAAAAGAAATATATTCAAAACACAAAGTCACGGCACATTATCAAGCACTATACCCTTTATATTAAAAAAAAAATCACAGACATTTGTCATAGTGACGACGGAATTAGGGAATTTGTTCCATTCCTTTATGGCTCTGGGAAAGAAACTAAATTTGAAACAATCATTTTTGACAGATGGTTCCCTGATGTGCATGCTATGCCGATGTCTCGTACATTCAATGGTGAGCACGTCTATGTATTTATATTTGTCTATCTTAAATAGACCATGAGTGATAACAAATCAGTTTTAGGCGGTCACATTTTGTTCTCAATTCAACAGAAGGAAGTTCAGCAAGTCTTCGGTGGGGGAATGGTTACGATTATATTTATTAAAGATAAACCTGTAAGCAAGCCGCTTGCCTTTATCAAGCTCGGACGAGTTAGTTACTGTATATGGATCCCATACTACTTTTGCGTTTTCAAAGACAGGTCTCACCAGTGTTTTGTAAATGTTTTTATTTCTGGCCAAGTGCTTGCAAGATTTCTTGTGAGGTACCATAGTGCTTGTTTAGCTTTTCTGGACACTTTTTTCGTATAGGTATTTTATCATAAGTCGCTTGTAAAGTTAACTCCTAAGTACTTATTTTAGTCTGCACGAGGTAGGGTGGTGTCATCTATAAGGGAATCATATTTTAGGAAAGTTTTTTTTTGTTTTAGACAGAACGACTGATTTTCGAGGGTTTAACTACATTTGCCACTCCTCACACCAATGTTTAATTTCGAGGAGTTCATTTTGCAGTTTTAGTTGATCTTGTTCAGTTTCTGTTTTATTGTACAAAATAAAATCATCTGCAAGCAGATTAATTGGAACTGATATTCCACGGCGCATGTCATCTGTGAATACTGAAAATAAAAACGGTCCTTGCACACTACTCGTGGAAATCCAGAAGCAACTGGAGCGGGTCTAGACACACAGCCTCCCAACTCAACGAATTGAACCCTATAGAAAAATCCACCAGACCGGTTTGGTGTGTCCTATTTATTTTCTGGTGTAAACATCAGACCGGCCTCGTGTGTTCTGGTGCGCACATCAAACCAGCCTATCGTTTTCTGGTGTTCCCACGAGAAAACGTTAGCCTGGTTTGGTGTGCCCATCACACCATCCTAGTGTGGTTTGATGTGCACACCAAAACACACTAGGCTGGTCTGAAGTGCACACCACAGCAAACTAGAATGGCTTGATGTGCCACACCAGACCAGTCTAATGTGCACACCATGGTACACTAAGCTGGCCTGACATGCACACCAGGGTACCTCTGGTCTGCACACATTACAGATATACGTCTGGTGTTGAATGAAAACATGTTTTCTAGTAAAAGTAAGATGTATAGAGCTCAAACATCACATTTGATTTTAAAAGGTGCTTAATTGAAGGGTCGATGCAACGATTCAGTTTGAATAATATGCACTTTACGTAAGCATGGTGACACACTGTAACAAAATTTTACCAATACGCTCCAGCCTGATGCACATAATAGCGGTTTGTCTCGTCATGAATCGTCAGCAGCATGTCATCTATGAAAATTTGAAAATATTTCAGTAGGGCTTTTGACATCATCAGAGGCCGTAAACACGGGTTCCACAGGCTCCACGAAACACCGGTCTTCCTTTCGCCAGTCGAAAACATGCGGCGGTGACTTTTGTTTCTTTCTTGGACAGGCGGACTGGACAGGCGGGCGTTCTGCCTTCAGTTTCTTTATCGCTTGGGAGTTTTGTTGTTAGGCCGTTCAATGGCACGTTCTTCTCTTCACCGTCACTCACTACACTATCACTAGATCCCGCATCGGACACTGTTCCACTTTCCCGAATCAAAACCACACGGAGACGATCGCGACTCCGTGTCTGGTAGAAAGATGCCGATTGAATTTCCATCGGGCAGCAGTAAAATGCGAAACCTCAAAGAAAAAAGCATCGCATCCAATTCTATCAGTAAACAGGTCAACATAGGGATGTACTAAACCAGTCGTTCTCAAATGAGTTGTCCGCGAAGCCCAGCCTTATCAGTAGAGCCCGGAAAACAAAGTTGCCTTTTCTCCGATTGAGAAGAAACGTTAAAATTTTCGGGTTAGTTTTCTCGAGTATATGTCAACAAGAGCAGTCCACTTCACACTAGCCCTTAGTTATATTCATTTAATAAATCACAATCATAATGAACCTGTGCTTTCCCTTCCCTTCACCTCGAACGGGGTCCTCCATCATCTCGGCTTATGCATAAGGGGTCCACGATACATCGATGGTTGAGAACCACTGTAATAAACCACGCCAAACAGGAAGCTTTTTCCCGACAATTACAGCTGATTCCTCGTGCATAGGTATGTAAACTTCAGAGTGAATGCCCGCCTCTACACTATCACCCAATATATTTACCTGGCTAAATATTTATCGGCTTAAAACTACCGAAACACTGACAAATCGAAGCACGGAAGGGAACGCCACTGAAATCACAGAGCTACTACGCGACGTCCTCTCACACGTTACGCATATCTACTATGTACTTTGTTTCCCGACTTTCATACGTTTAAGAGTAAAATACGCCTGCGCAATGCAATGCAGAACTTCTAAAAATGCAAAATTAACATATTTGAGAGCACAGCACTGCTTTCCTTTGTAACAGAAGGCCGAAGTGCGTAGCACGGCGTGAACGATTCACGTCCTGGGCTCCGCCATGCACATCGGAGCCGACGGAGTATCTGGAAAACCCCTGGCGGCAAAAATTCGAGACCACGAAAATGAAACCAGAAAATTTATCTCCTAAGATACGTTAAACATTTCGCCTAAGTTTTGCTTTGGGTTCCAAAGAACTATTATTATATTGCATTTGAATGTTTCCTGGAAAATACACTGTGCCTTAAAGGGTTAGAAAAATAAAAACGAATGAAACAATTTTGCGTCGCTAGAAGTGGTGGGAATCGGCGGTTGCGTCTGTGTACACTGGTCGATTTAGCCCGCCAGCTTGAATGGACTTGGCAGTCCCGAGAGCAGCACCCAACGGGGGTGTCCAGGGGAACCTAGGCTGGTCGTCCTTCAAAGCAAGAGACGCCAGCGCCAAGGCAATGTACGAGAGGAGAGTGCACAGACTCCCGGATGGGAATTGGGCCCACCAAACCCTGCGCCACATGATATACCAAGAAAGAGGAACCAAATAAATGCACCGCCTTCGAAGGCTACGGGACCGCTACGGGTTCGAACCGATCTTGCAGGAGTCAGCGGGCGAGAACCGGGTGGGCCCAGCGGCAATCAGAGAGGGCATCCGAGCAGGGGAGACGGAGAGATGGAGAACGGGAGCGTCGGCGAAGCCGTCCCTCGCGATGTACTGCGCAGAGAAGGAGGCCACAAGGAAAGAGGCCTGGTACTACAATTCGACAGGCAGTGGACCCCTCGCAGAGGCCCGCATGCGTACATTACGGACCGGGGTTGTGAGAGCCAGGTTCACGGAGGCACAGGAGAGGACGTGCACACTCAGCAGAGAGACCAACATAAAGACGGAGCACCTGGTGCTGCAGTGCCGGCACATTGTACCGGTTCCTAGTACGACGGCACTACCAGTAGCACTGGGTTTCTGAATCGGTGCAGAGCAGGGAGAGGAAGAAAGAAAGAACGTTCGATCGGCGGTAGACGTGACGAAAAGCCGGCTGGAAGTCTGGTGGAGAGAGACACATCCGCGGAGGGAGCGCAACCAACCACCGGAACACCAAGCGGAAGCAGAAGTCGTGGGAGGCGCGTCTGACTAGGCTAGATCTAGTAACCATCACTGTTGATCGGCCGATACCAAGGGGAGAGCCACAGACTCCACTCCAAAAAAAAATTGCAGAGGCTTAGCTCGGCTATGCCAGGATATGCGTAGAGTGAGCTTAGGGTCAGCTGGTTATTCTCAGCTTTCCTGGTTGTCTAGCCTTAGCTTGATTATAATGCTTACTGCTGCTTCAATGACACACTCACACGGTATACGCACACGGTATAAAGGAAATTATATTACAAAATATAGAAAAAAGGTTGATTACTTTAGGTGTGTTCATTGATTTCAGTAAAGCGTTTGATGTCCTAAATCACACAGTACTACTTATGAAACTTAGTCGATATGGCGTCCGCGGTGTACCACTTGCCTTACTTCACTCATATCTAACAAATAGGAAACAGTGTGTAGCTATTGACGGTTTTTTCTCTTCTTTCCAAAGTGTTCTTTGTGGTGTACCGCAGGGAAGCATACTTGGACCTTTTCTATTTAACGTCTACATCAATGACCTAGTAAACATCGATAACCAAGTGCAGTTCGTTATATATGCGGATGATACGAGTATGTTTTTCTCTGCGGCCGATGCTGATACACTGCTGTGCCAAGCCAATTCTACTCTTACGAAATTTGCATTGTGGTCTGATACTAACGGCCTTAAGGTAAATACAATGAAGACTAAAGCAATCTTATTCAGATCGAAAAATAAACCCATTTCAATAAATTACACTCTCTCACTAGGTACATCATCAATCGAAATAGTCAGTCAACATAAAACTTTAGGCGTATTTTTTTCAGAGAATATGACGTGGGATTGTCATATAAATTATTTGATAGCTAAACTCTCTCGTGTCGTTGGTATTGTTTCTCGTTGCCGCAATGTTTTACCACTCAACATTAAACTTAAAATTTATTACGCATTATTTCAATCCCACTTAAGTTATTGTCACCTTGTATGGGCTACTACAACAAAAACAAACCTTAAAAGCATACTATTACTACAAAAGAAAATAATACGATATATTGCTGATGTTTCCTATACAGACCACACAGAACCTTTATTTTTAAAATATCGAATAATTCCGGTTGAACGCATGTATGAGTATCGTTTGCTTTGTTCCATTCGTTTCTCTTCCACACTATTCATTGATTTCTTATTCACTATTTCTGAGCTAGTAAGGCATAGCAGTGATGTCAACATACGCCGCAGAGAAGCATGGGTCCTTCCTCATTCCCGCACAAACTACAACTTACAAACTTTACATTATAATGTACCATTTGTTTTAAATAAATGCATCACAAACAACATAAACATATACACGATTAGCAAACGAGACTTGCGCTCTTATATCTTCGTTGTTCCCTAACTTAGTGTTATGTTTACAAAGTTCCGATTTTTAATTTATTTTTTGTTTCATCAAATGTTATGATAGTAGAATGTTGCCCTACCAAGCTGCTGCCAATGTAATAAGGGTCCCAGACCCAGTCAAGCTGTCTCAACAGCTTTTTGTCTGGGACTCCTTCCAGTGTTTCTGGTAAATAAAGCCTTGATTGATTGATTGATTGATCAGGAAGGGTGGCAAGAGAGCCGGAGAGAAGTTCTGGTGCTATATTGGAACACTGGATGGAAGAGATAATTCTCCCCAACTCATCGATGCCAAAAAATGGAGGTGTAGTGCACAACGTTAGAGCTCTCTTGGATGAACACCTTCCCAATCTTTTTGGGACGACACAGGATTTCCACGGTAATCAGAGCGTGTCAGCAGGAGGCCCGTATATCAACGATTCACCGCTACCTAATTTGACGAGTGACAACACCACCATCGTGGGAAGAGTACAGGTCGTACGCGCTCTCGCGCAGTTGAATGGCGGCACTGCGCAGGGCCTGGACGGAATCCCAGCCAAGGTATTGAAAGGCCTGGGACCCGACGCTCAAGAGCAGTTGGCCCACTTGTTCAGTCGCCTATGCTGTGGAGATGACCCGATCCCCACTGGCTGGAGGCGTGGTCGACTAACCTTCATCTCGAAAAAAGGTGGAAACAAGCAGCTGCTGAATGACTACCGACCGCTCACCGTCACGGCAGTTGCATACAGAGTATTGACTATCATCAACTGGCGAATCACAGCATGGGCTGAGGAAGCCGGCGTGTTTACGGAACTGCAGAACGGGTTTCGAGTTGGCCGGCGGTTGGACGATAACCTGTTAACATTGACCCAATGCATCGAGATAGCGCTAGCGGAGAGGCGACCTCTGATATGCTGCTTTCTGGACATTGCTAAAGCTTATGATTGCGTCCCTCACCTAATGCTGCTGGAAAGGCTGAGAGACCTCAATATGCCCCAAACATGGGTGAGGTTAATCCGTCGCTTATACGACGGCAATGTTGTGACGACATCCTTCAATGGTGTGACATCAGGCGAGGTCACAGCCTGTCGTAAACAAAAGGTTTACGACAGGGATGTCCGTTGTCGCCGACGCTATATATGCTATATGCCTCTAGCATGGAAAAGGTCATTGAAGACAGTGGCATTGGTTTAACTCTGGAACACCGTCAACATGGTGATATTGTAGCGTGGCGACTCTCTGGCCTTGCCTATGCTGATGACCTCGTGCTGATGGCCGACAGTGTGGAAGACATGAGGAGGTTACTAGTCGCCTGTGAAACTGCAGCGGAACACCTCCGACTACTCTTCAATGCTGGCCAGTCAGCGACAGTCATTTTTTCTGGCGAGGAGTGCAATCTTGGATCGCTCATCTTGCAAGGCTCAGCCGTACCTCTTCACACCGAGTACAGGTACCTTGGAATCACACTGTCGGCTAGAGAGGACTACTTGACTGAGCAACATGAGGGCCTCAGGAAGTCCACAGTTAGTAAGCGGAACATACTGCGAAGGCGGAGCCTATGGAGTTGTGACCGGTACATTGACACCCGAGAACTTTGGAAGGCTGTGGCTGTGCCCGGGCTGACTTTTTGAA
Source organism: Ixodes persulcatus (assembly GCA_013358835.2). Lineage (NCBI taxonomy): Eukaryota > Metazoa > Arthropoda > Arachnida > Ixodida > Ixodidae > Ixodes > Ixodes persulcatus. Next base: position 45,251 of record JABSTQ010005788.1, read on the forward strand.
ACGCAGTCATATGTGTTCCTAGTGAGCTACGCACATATCTTGAGCGGCGCCAAAGGGAAGTCGGACGACAGGCACTAGGGTGTCATAGACAAGTAGCCAACGAACTGGTAGAAGGCGACGGTGGCTCGTCTTCCTTTGAAGCGCGGGAGGCAAACAGCAAGCTTCAGTACTACAAACGTCTCCGGTACATGGACGGAGACCGGTGAGCTAGGCGAGTTTTTATGTACATTCACCGGAAGCATATCAACTCGACGTGGAGGAAGCGAGTCACTGGTCTTGGGACAAAGTTTAAGATCTTCAGCTTGGCCACTGAACCTCAAACAAAAAATGAGTGGATAAAAACAGTGCGGGAGGAAGTGAAGAGGGTTGAGGGGGACCGTTGGATGAGCGGCATGCTACAACACCCTTTCATGCACATGTACGCGTCTCTGAAGACGGAGATTGCCCCGGTGACTTTCTGCGGGAACACACTGGGCAGTCGACTGCTTATTGAGGCCCATGGTGGTGCGCTACGTACCCGCCTATACCGAAGCAAGTACGATAGCAGCGTGACTGACACGGTATGCAGTGCGTGTGGAGCGGGCGAAGAGACAATCGACCACTTGCTGCTTGCGTGCAGGGCACTACACCCAACGCCTGTCGTGGGTGCCCGGTTGGAGCAGGCACTTGGTTTCACCAACGAACACACCCATGTAGTATGCTCCAAACGGAGGCTCGAGGCATGGTGGCCGACTCGACTGAAAAATCGGGGGCGTGACCAAAATGACCAAGATGACCAAGGTGACCAAGATTGCCAGTAGCCGCTGCCCTACTTTTGGCTGGAGGGGCAAACACTCACTTAAAACGACGGTGTCATGTGAACTGATTAACTTTGACTGTGCGAAAGTGACGGTTGGCGAACTTTGGACACACGAGCTAGCCACTTCTCTTTCGTTGTCTCTTTTATTTTGTTTCTCTTTTTTTGTTTTATTGGCGTGTCTTACAAGACTCTCGATAGAAAGAGATTGCGCCGCAAATATACATACATACATACATACATACATACATACATACATACATACATACATACAACTGCATTGCCGTTTAATATTTCGGTAACTTTCAATGAGGGGAGGTAGTGGAGTGGAGAGATTCATATTACAAGATTCTGCTGTGTTTGCCTGCCCCCCCCCCCCTCGCACACACGCACACAGTGTCGTTGCCCAAGGTGCCTCTGACTCTATGTTGCAAAACCTAATTTGTTTTGATCTGTACAAAAGCAGAAATTAATTTACGGACAGGATGACACTGCTGGTGGGCCCGAATCTAATTATGTGCTTGCAGAACGACTTCATTTCTTGACTTATTTATGCAGCATAGCACGAGACAGTCATTGCTTACTTGACATGCGAGTAGTTGCAACGACAAGAGCTGGTAAGGATGCCAGTATCGCAAGTGAATAAATACTATCTTAAAGGCGTGATTTCAATAGGTAGTCTTCATTTATTTAGTGCATAAAGCAGCCTGTCTGTGGCAACATCATAAGCAGCATACCACTTTAATGGTAGTGGCCAAATCACCTTCTTGTCACCTCACTTAGTACCGCAAGGAAGAGCTGACACTAACTCCACAATTTTGCGTCCCCCTAAATCATAAAAGAAGTGAAAGTGATTGGCTGATGGTATGAAAACCAGCCAATGGATTTCACTTGTTTTATGATACCTTAATAAAATCTTACCCTTTTAGTAAATGTGGAGTACATTTTGTTTGGACGTATGCAGGCTTCCTTCAATTACTACAACACATTCATGGGGTTGAATGATTTGACTAACATAGCTCCTTGGCATGGGGCTAGATTGATGTTGTGAAAGAATGTTGTGCGTCATTTATACTGCTTTTTACGTCATTTGGGATTATTTGGTGTGGCTAACGTTTTCTTTATTAAGGCTACAGTATGTCCTAAACGTATAACCGAATCCAGATCTTGATGTTACTCGTCCTTCTAACCTTAAGTTTTCTCTCCTAGGTGCTGCTGTGTCTGCTGTACCTGGTGAGGCTGTGGCCTCCTCTTGGCCATCTCTCTTTCCTGTCCGGGATGGTGAGGTGCGTATCTGGGCCTAAAAGGCACTTTGTCGATTGGTTTCACTCCATCGGCTTATTCTGGAGAGTCACTAACGCTCAAAAGACAAGGACACAGACAGACAGGCACACCAAGGGACAAACACAGTTACTGGCTTAAAGGTAGACTAAAGCCATTTCTGAGATCGTCTGTTCTTGGTGATAACTCATTCGGCGCACTCTAAAGATCCTAAATTTCCAAAAATATGCTCGTTCGATGCCTATTTTCCTACTAAACATAGAAAAAAGTATAAATAAAATAAGCTAGTTTACGTCCTGCCATAGGACGAGAAGGTGAACTATCCTCGAAAAAGTGTACATGCAGATGAGAGTGACATCAGCGCTATCTGACAGCCGTGTCCCACAAATTGCAGTTTAGTAGTGCCAATAATACCTACCCAGGGGTTAGTAAGCCAGCCCGCTTCGCTAGTAAAGACTAGCCAAGAAGAAAGAGGTGAGACATATTTATGCCTATTTCTGAACACAGAAAGGGAAGGGAGTGAGCTATGGTGATGGCACACTCATTCGTGTTTTCTTTTTTCATGTCTTGACATGGAGTGGAGCCGAAGGTGTTTTTTTCACATCGCTTTGCTGCCCAATGCTGCACATATTTGTACAAAACATGGGCAATGCACAGCAGTACACTTCCTTTGTACGTTTTTATGTTGAATTTTAAAAATTGTGAAATGGTTCTTTAAAGGGTACCTACAATATCATGGATATGAAAAACACATGGAACAATTTGTATATCATTATTAGTATTTGATGTGTAAAGCAACATTCGGGCCTCCTTTCTTACTGCATATTCCAAATCTGAAATTCCTTCCCTTAAAGGGTAACTGCAAAGAAAAACATGTTTTTTTTAAACAGCCTAATTGGAACTAGCATGTCAAAAAACAATTTTACCACAAAAAAAATAGAGCAATATTTATTGCGTGAGAACTGATTTTAGTTTGCGGCTATTTCGTCCATTTTAAATCGCGCGCCACGAAGTTGGGGTTCCGTGACGTCAATACCAATCGGCTGCTATACTTATCATTGGCTAAGAGTTTGATTGACAGCTTAGATCTCGGTTGTTAAACCTTTGTTATATGTTGCAATTTCCTTTTGAGCAGCATATTTTTACGTTTAAAGAATAACCCATGTAATGAGAGTTATTATTCTTTACAAAATGTTTACAAGACGGGCACTTCCGTTTGGATTCATACCATAACAAACAAAAGCTTCGCCATTCTTTCATGGCCGCGGAAGTCTCCGCTCCTGCCTGTCTCGCCTAGTCGTTTCGCCGAAGTGATCAGTGTTTAGTGCAGATCCAGGTGCTTGAGTGAGACTTCTTGAAGTGAAGTAGTGTGTGTTTAGCAGCTGTCGCAGGTGTTAGTGATAGGAAGCGACGCGGGGTTTTGGCTTTCATAGCGCGGTTCTTTTGTTTTCCTCTTTGCTTGCTTAGCGTGTTTTTTTTTTTTTTTTTTTTTTTGCTTGCGCGTGCAAATGCCGACTTTTCGGAGATGTCAGAGGAGTTATCCCGACAGCGAGCATTCCAGCAGCCATGTCGCCCCGAAATGAATGCTATTTGGCTGGAGGCAATTGGGCGTTCGCGTAGCGACAAACGTGTAGTTACGTTCTCGTCATATCGCTCCGGAGGCCGTCGAGATTCGCACTGGGTGCATCGAACGTCCGCGACTAGACCCTCAAAATAAAAAAGCACTGTGTTCACTACGTAAAAAATGGTCTCAGTTCATGCATCTGTGGGCAGGTACGAAATCTTGAGAAAACATGATGCGCTTTAAGAAAAGGACGTAGGAAGAACTGACACCACAGAGCGGTAACTTTCAACTGATTTAATTCGAAAGCCTCATCGTTGAAACACATGTGTACAGTAACATATCTCATCCAATACGTGGCCCCGCCACGGACCGCAAGTACGCCAACTCCTTATCCGCCAAGTCAATTGACGCCAATCTGTCACAACACGTGCCGGAACTATTTATGGCATCAGCCTCCATAATCTCTCTAACAGTCTTATCGTTGTGCCTAGCGAGAACAGTAGAAGAAGCAAATAATGGTTTGCACCCGCAGTCATGGCAGTGACACGACAGATGACCATCCCGAACCCCGTTCACTTTTTGATAGTGTTCCCTTAGCCGTACTTCGTGGAAATGCGGTCATTTCCTTTCCTCGAGAGGCCCTCAAGCGGCCGCGGAGCGAGCCGCTGGATTCATTGGTTCAGCCGCACGCATCCGTCGGTGGCGAGGGGGACAGCGCTATCTTAGAAGCTGTACCCTCGTCACCCCCTCCGAAAGGGGACGCGATTGTCCCCAAATCCTGGGACCCCTGGGGTCGAGGGTGCGCTAGGGAGGCGACGACGAGGAGGGTGTCGGACGCCGAGAGGGGGGACTCTCCGGGTGGCGATGGGAGCGTGTGGTTGTGCGTCGGACCCATCTCCAGTACGTTGGCGCCCGTCGGCTCTCGGGAGTGCATCGGCCGGTGAATCACTTCTCGTCACCGGTGCTCAGTGTGTTGCGTTATTATATGCCCTGTATAGTTTCTTGCGGTGATTAAACTGTTTGGTCATCCGGCACACTGTGTGATACGTTTGTCTCTTCTATTAGAGCGGCGCTGTGCAGAAAACGAACGAACCTGCCGCGGCGGTTGAACGTGAGTACGCTGCGGGTTGGGTGTTGGAACACGGGCTCTCAGTGAGTCCCGGGTCTTATTGTTCCGCGAACGGTGTTTAAACCCTCCCACATTTTGGCGCCCAACGTGGGGCCCTGCGGTTTACTATTTTATCGCAACTTCCGTTGATTGTTTGACTTGCACAATTGTTTGTCCTTTTGCGCCGTGCCGACGCGCTCCGCCGACTTTACGGCGTTGAACACGTTGGCGGACGTGGCTACGTGGGGGCAGGCAATCGTTGATCGCCCCGTACCACAACGAATTCCCCTGACCACAGTTGGTCACGCCGCGGCTTCGCCGACACAGCAAAGTAGGGATCACGTTCGAACCGACTCGATGGCGCAGAGGTTACAGCGCGCGTCTTCCTCTGAGGACGGCCCGCTAATTAGCTTCGCTAAGGACGGTGCTCTCTCTGGAGCAGGCTCGGAGTTTACGCCGAGCGTCGCCCCTCGTGGAGCTGACGCTTCGCGCCCGGGCGTCCCGACCGCTTCCTCCGGAGAGGATGGCAATCAGTTGGATCCCCCGTCTCCCGTCGCGCGCTCGGCGGCCGCTGCTTCGGCCGCACAGCAAGCGTTGCTTCAGGATGCCGCTCGCATGATCGAAAGCCTTACTGGCGCAATGTAGTCTATCCTGCAATCCCCTCGAGCGGTGAGACCTCCGGTTAAAATACCGGTCCCTAAGTACCGTGGATATGGCGACCGGATCAGTGCGACCGAGTTCCTCGAGGCTTCTGCTCCACTATCAGCAGGCCACAGGGAGAGACGATCAAGAGATCCTTGAACGCATCCTACCCATTGCGCTGACTGACCAGGCGGCCCGCTGGTTTCGCCTCGTCGGACAGCACGCGCTCACGCTGGACGAGTTTCGGGCGGCGTTTCGCCAGGAATTTCTCCCTGCCGACTATGAACGCCGGATGAGGCGTGAGCTGGAGCGGCGTACTCAGCATCCCGATGAGTCTTTGCTCGAGTACGTCCGGGTTATGCAGGAGCTCTTTGCTCTGGCCGAGCCCTCCGATCCGGACGCTAAGAAGGAGGAGCGAGTGATCAGGCAGGCTCATCCTACCTTCGCAGCGTACCTCCGAGGCAGCCGATTCCGCAGTCTGGATGAGCTCGCGCTCGAAGCTAGACGCATACAGGGTGAAATTCTTGCCGCCAGTGCCTATCGGCCCCCGCCGCCACTGTCAGCCTCTCTAGAGCCTCGGTGCGCTTGGAACGGCGGCACTCCGTCGCGCCCGCGTCAGGCTGACGCCGCCACTGTGTTTGCGGAGGGACCGGGCGGAGTCACCCGAGACATTTCTCTCCGCGCGCTCTACCCCTATACCTACGGTCAGAGAGAGGCCGCTGCCTTGTCGCAAGGTAACCGGCACCATCGGGACCAGATTTCGGACCCAAGACCACACGCGCAGAGCCCTCAGGGCCAGAAGTGGTCTGCCGGACCCCGGGGAACCGACGCGCAAAGGAACGTGCGTCGCAACTCGCAATCGGGGACCAGCGTACGATGCTTCCGGTGCAACCAGGTGGGACACTTTTTCAGGGATTGTCCCGAACAGCGAACGTCCTCAAGGCCCGCTCGTACGGTTACGGGAAACGGACCAAGCCGTCGGTGAAAAGGCCGGCGGCTCGACGTGTGACAGAGCGCCCAGTGGTCGCTCTAGCGCCGTCGGTATGCCGCGTTGGCACTTCTTGCGGTGTACCGGCCCCGTACCTGACATTGACGGTCGCCGGTCGACCATTCAAGGCCCTCGTTGACTCCGGGGCCAGTGCCTCGTTGTTCGGTGAGGAAGTGTTGGAACACCTGCAGAAGCGGTCTATTTGCTTGAAAGAGTGCGACACTATCTTCCATCTCGCCGCATGCGGCACCGCGCGGTCTGGCGGTGCAGCGAGATTGGTAGTGCGTTAGGAGAATCGAGTGAGAGGCCATCGTTTTATTCATCTCCCCGGCCTGTCCGCACCACTCATCCTCGGAAGAGACTTTCTCGCCCGGACGGGCATGGTAATCGACGTTAAAAACGGCGGTTATCGGGAGGGTGCCTTTGGACCCCTAAAGCCTTTCGTTGAGCACCCCACTTTCACACCGGCTCAATTACCTGCGAATCCGGTGGGGCGCGTCGACGGCCGAAGCGGAGCCCATGTCTCCCCAAAACCGGATTCCCGACCCGCAGAAGCCGCCTCACTTAGCGCGGCCGTGTCGAGTGAAGCCCCCCATCGACCGTTGTCACCTTCGGGCAGTCTAACGGGACGTGAAAGAAACCGTCTCTCGTCGCGGTTGTACGATTACGACACGCTGTTCACCGATCAATCCGGTTGTACGAATCTGGCGCAGCACCGCGTCGACATAGGAGATGCGCTACCTTGGAAGTGCAATCCGAGACCGGTGAGTATGGCCAAGAGAAAGGCCATTGACGTTGCCCTGGACGAGCTGATTGACTCCGGTGTAGTCCGACGGTCTGAGAGCCCCTGGGGGTTTCCCGTCGTCCTCGTGCCAAAGAAAGACGGTAGCTCACGCCTCTGCGTGGATTATCGCCGGCTTAATCAAGTCACTCGTAAGGACGCCTATCCGTTTCCCAGCATTGACGCGATTATCTCCAACCTTGGAGGGGCCACGTACTTTACCACGCTCGACGCCAGCAAAGGCTATCTCCAGGTACGAATGGAGCCCAGTGACGCCGAAAAGACTGCTTTCGTGTGTCACCGAGGTTTGTTTGAGTTTTCTCGGATGCCGTTCGGTTTGACGGGGGCGCCTATGACGTTCCAACGGCTGATCGACCGCGTCCTGGGAGATGCGAAATGGGCCCATGCCCTCGCCTACTTGGACGACATTGTCGTTTACTCGATAACTTTTCAGGACCACTTGCGTCACTTAGAGGACGTTCTCGAGAAACTAAGAGCTGCAGGGATCACTTTGAACCCAAGTAAGGCTCAGATTGCTGAAACCCGTATCTCTTTACTGGGGTTCAGTATCGACCGCGGGAGCGTCTCGCCTAACCCGGAAAAGCTCAAGGCAATCCTAGAGTATCCGGCGCCGACAGAGTTCAGCGCACTTCGTCGCTTTCTTGGTATGGTGAACTATTATCGCCAGTTTATCGGGGGATGCGCCTCGCTCCAAGCTCATTTGACTCAAATGTTGAGGAAGTCTGCGAGATGGAGTTGGGGTCCTGAGCAAGAGGCTGCTTTCAGCCGGTTATCTAAAGCGCTCGCGGACACCGCTGACCTCAGGCTACCCGACTTGAACAGGCCGTTCGTAATCCAAACCGACGCGAGCGACCTGGGCTTAGGAGCTGTTTTGCTTCAAGAGCAGGAAGGTGACCTCCGGCCGGTTTCCTTTGTGAGCCGCTCGTTGAACCCGGCGGAAAAGAACTATTCCAACGCCGAAAAGGAATGCCTGGCGATCATATTCGCTCTGCGGAAGTTCCACATGTACGTGGAAGGGACCACCTTTGAGGTTCAGTTCAATCTCCAAGCGTTATCCTGGCTTTCTCGCATCCAAGAGCCGTCTGGTCGGCTAGCGAGATGGGCACTAACCCTGCAACAGTACGACTATGTCGTGCGGTATCGGAAGGAGAGCACGAACGTGGTGGCCGACGCTCTGTCACGGGCCCCAACTGTGAGTTCGGCTTCCTCCGAGGTGGGTGCCTCAGCTGCGCAGGTTCGAGCCTCTGCTTCAATCGCAGTCGGAAACAAGCCTGACAGAATTTCTTCGGGCGAAAGCGTAAACCTCGTTGATACTGTCAGCTCCGTGGAAATCGCATTCAGCAGAGAAGAGCTACTCGAAGCTCAGCGGAACGATTCCCTTTTGTCGACGCGTGACTGACGGACTCTCGAAAGAGTCGGACGCTGCCGGTCCAGACGGTATTGCAGTCGGGTGCTCGATAGACCGTACAACTATTGGCGCCGCGCCTCCGAATGCTGCTGGTATTGCAGATGAGGCATGGAATTCGTATCTGCTCGAGGCTGACGGGCTCCTGCTGCGGTACATTTCATCTGAGAACGACACCTGTGCGCCGTTCAAGGTGGTGGTGCCTCGCTGTCTGAGAGGCGGTCTAATGCGCTACTTTCACGACTCGCGACTGGCCGGACATGCAAGTGGCTCCAAGACTTACTATAAGTTATGTCACTTCGCTACCTGGCCGGGAATGAAGCGCGATGTACTTCGGTACGCCCTCTCGTGTCACAGTTGCCAAAGCGCGAAGCCGCGAGGTGGCAAACCACCCGGGCTTCTGCAGCCGATCGACAGCCAGCACTCTTGGCAGCTCGCGGCGTGTGACGTCATGGGTCCATACCCACGAAGCCCGAGAGGGCACCAGTACCTACTGGTCATCACGGATCATTTCAGTAAGTGGGCCGAACTATTTCCTCTCCGCAACATGTCGGCAAGGGTGATCCTCGAAAAGTTGAGAGAAGTGTTCTCGCGCTTCGGCTATCCGAAGGCGCTTATCAGCGACAACGCGTCATGTTTCTGTGCGAAGGTGTTCAGGGAGACATGTGCTGCTCTCGGAATCAAGCACAGGAAAACGACCACGTACCATCCGCAATCGAATGTGACGGAACGCTGCAACCGGAGCATCAAACCGATGCTGGCAGCATTTTGCCAGAGTCACAAAGACTAGGACTCATCGAACCCCCAAATTGGGTTCGCTCTACGGTCTACTGTGAATCGGTCCACCGGTTTTTCGCCGGCCTATGTCACTTTTGGGAGAGAACTGTTGAGCCCCATGGACAATGTTCTACGGAGTAGCGGCGAAGAAAACGCCGAGCCATCAGCCTGTGCTGATTATGCTCGGGGGCTACGCGACAGGATGAAGGAGGCTTTCTCTAAGGTCCGCCGAAATCTTGGAGTAGCACGAGCCAGCCAGAAGGCTCAGTATAACAAGACCCACCAGGACATCCGCTACAAAGTGGGTGATCTGGTTCTCAGGCGTCAACACGTTCTGAGCGACGCCAGCAAAGGCTTTTCTGCTTCGCTCTCACCGAAGTGGTCTGGGCCATACCGAGTACGGGAAACTATTTCTCCGCTCGTGTATAAGCTAGCGGACTTGCAATCAAGACCCGTTGGCGGGCCGGTGAACGTCTGTGACCTCAAATCCTATGTCATGAGGGAAGGCGGCGCGGCTGGGGAGCCGGGCTTCTTGAGCCCGCAGGCTCAAGATGCCCACGCAACGTGGGCAGCAGTTCGTCCGCGCCTCGATACGAGCTGCGGCGCCGGCGACATTAGTGTCGTCAAAGCCGCCGCCGACAATGGCAAAAGCCAAGCACGTTTGCTTAGGAGCAAGGCAAGATCGAAAACGGTTTTTTCAAACTTGTCTTTCCACACAGCGCGCGGCCACCTGGGAGTCGACCTTTCCTTTTCGACCCCGCGCATCTCCCGCTTACCGGGAGGGGCGAGCTTGGTCCGATATTTCCCCATTTGGTACACTTGTGCGCCTCCGGGGAAGCAGGTCAACGAACCCGTTCTCAGGGACCTCGCCGCGCGCGGCCGCCGAATGGCCTCTATGGTTTATCGGGTGCCAACGGTCTGGAGAGGGCGCGCTTGGTTCAATGCCTCCCCAATTCGGTGCGCCTGTGCGCCTCCGACGAAGCGGGTCGACGAACCCCTTCCTAAGTACCTTGGTGCGTGCGGCCGGCGAAGGGACTCTGTGGTCTATTCGGCGCCTATGAGTCTCCAATCGGCAGCTTAGGCGTGCCATTAGGCTCGCTCATCCCCAAAGTCGTTTGGGGGGTGTTGTTGTCGGGGAAGCGGCAGCCGGAGAGAGCCCTTTGTGTTCCTCCGTGCCGGGCCTCCGGGTACGGTTGCGGGTGGGCCAGCCGGCGCTTGGAGGACCTACTCGGGCGGCGCGTCCCTGCATCAGCAACTTTCGGCTGCCACCTTGCCTCCGGCCTGGGGACCTCTTGGACCGTCCTCCTTCCCGTCGACCACCCAAAGAGTGGGATCTTGCCTATAACTTCGCCGCCTGGGAGGAGCCGACTTGCATTCCCCGGCTTTTTCTTCGAGAGGTCGAGACCGTCAACATGGGCCCTCAGCGGAATCATCGCCAGCGCCGATCCGGCCGACGTCCTGCCCCGGCGCCTCGCGGACCTGAGGCGCCCTCCCGGAAACCAGCCGCCGGCGCGGGGGCGAGGGACCGTCAACCTGGTCCTACCGGCGGCCGCGGGTCTTCGCGGCGAAAAGAGTCAAGGGCCCGGGGTGCGTCGTCCAGAACGGTCGCCACGTGGACGTCGCAGGTGGGCTCGGAGGCACCGCGGGTTTTCGTCAGCTGGTCCCGATGGAAGATGCAACGGAGACCCGAGCGGGGCCAGTCATCGGAGCATACTCCATCTCTGTTCCGCTCCAGACCACCGAGGACGCGGACAGAATAGCCGCCGGGGCATGCCTGACCCCGGCGGACGGGGCAACCTACTGCTCCGACTGCGGCGGCCTCGTGATCACCTCTACGACGGAGGCCCAGCACCGAGCTTCCCTCCTCCACCGGGACCGAGTCGGCGACGACGGCGGCGGCGGCCACGGTGGGGACGTCGCCTTTCTCGAGTGACCTGAGGCCGTGGTCTCGGTGCTGGAGAGCTTCCAGCGCGATCCAGTATTCCGGGACGCGGTGGTGGCCGGCGTTCTGGCCGACCCCGACCGTCCAGACGGAGGGGCGGCGATTCCGGCGTCATGTCCGGGGGCTCCAGCGGACCTCCCGGGGGCGGCGGCAGCAGCGGCAGCGCCACCGGCAGCGCTGTCGCCTGCGCCGGCGGACGAGCCCGGGCCAGTGGTGGACCCTTTGAACCCGGGGGCCCCATCGTTCACCTTCGACGTCGCGACGCTGCTGTGATGCTGCTGTGAGTGCCTGTGCACCTCGGTAGCACTGTTTTTTCTATTTTTGTCATTTTTGGGGGAAGAGAGCCAGAGCCAGGTCTACTTTTTTTTGACCGACCGCGCATTTTAAGCGGGGGAGGATGTAGAAATGCGGTCATTTCTTTCCTCGAGAGGCCCTAAAGCGGCCGCGGAGCGAGCCGCTGGATTCATTGGTTCAGCCGCACGCATCCGCCGGTGGCGAGGGGGACAGCGCCATCTTAGAAGCTGTACCCTCGTCACCCCCTCCTAAAGGGGACGCGATTGTCTCCAAATCCTGGGACCCCTGGGGTCGAGGGTGCGCTAGGGAGGCGACGACGAGGAGGGTGTCGGACGCCGAGAGGGGGTACTCTCCGGGTGGCGATGGGAGCGTGTGGTTGTGCGTCGGACCCGTCTCCAGTACGTTGGCACCCGTCGGCTCTCGGGAGTGCATCGGCCCCCTACTGAAAACAATTATATGAACCTATATAAGAACTGATATGAAATATCCAAAAACTGATATGGGACATATGAAACTGATATGCAATATCCAAAAAATGATATGCGATGTATAAAACTGATATGAGATACCCAAAAACTGATATGCGACATATAAGAACTGATATGCAACATTTGCCAAATGATATAAATATGTCCAATAAACATATCAGAAATAAATCCATATAATATTTTTTTCGTATACGACGTGCCGCGCAGGAAAACAAACACGTGGCTTAGAACCGCAGAGGAGCGGCTTGATTTACTGGCTTTCAAATACCTACGGCATGAGCGTTTACTTTTTATTAAGAGTTTCATCCCCTGAGCCGTTCAAAATACTCTCAGAGGTATGACATTACTGAAAAAAATTCAACATGTTGAGAATAATATTTATTCCTTAGGTGGTCACCGAAAAACTCCGTACTTACGAAACGACCTGTATAAAAGCCGGAAGCGCAGAGCTCAGAAGTAGTTATTGGGTGTGCTGCTGTATTCATGTTTGCTGTGCCGTATATGTGTATGCGCTCAATGTATATGTTCAGCTGATGCCAGTGGTATGCTTAATGTATCTACATGGTGGAGTGAGTAAATAAAAATATTTTTGTAGCACATGAATTGGGCGGTACCTAGCGCCACCTAGACTAGTGTATCTGATATGCAGCGTATGAAACTGATATGAAATAAAAAGTTCTGATATGAAAAAGGTGTCCAATAAACATATCAGAAATAAATTCATATAATTTTTTTCAGTAGGGCCGGTGAGTCAATTCTCGTCCCCGGTGCTCAGTGTGTCCCGTTATTACATGCCCTGTATAGTTTCTTGCGGTGATTAAACTGTTTGGTCATCCGGCACACTGTGTGGTACGTTTGTCTCTTCTATTAGAGCGGCGCTGTGCAGCAAACGAATGAACCCGCCGCGGCGGTGGAACGTGAGTACGCTGCGGGGTGGGTGTTGGAACACGGGCTCTCAGTGAGCCCCGGGTCTTATTGTTCCGTGAACGGTGTTTAAACCCTCCCGCAACTTTCAAACACCTGGATTGGATGAGATATGTTTCTGTGACGCATGTGTTTCAACGATGAGGCTTTCGAATTAAATCAGTTGAAAGTTAGCGCTCTGTGGTGTCAGTTCTTCCTACGTCCTTGTCTTAAAGCGCATCATGTTTTCTCAAGTACCTTACCAACTAGCCCAACAATCAGCACTTGTTACGAAATCTTGCCAAAAGTTATTCACACCGCACGATGAGCGCAACACGTCACTGTGCAAACGCAGTCCAACAAAACGAAGCATAAAAACGGCAGATTTAGGACAATTCGGAGTTCATTGTTCAATTCAAACAACGTAATTTTGTTGAAAACGCTCGCAGCTTTTTACTCACGGTATGCGTCGGCAATCTACCACATTTAGAAACGGAACAAAGGAAGATTTACTTTTAAAAACGCTCGCTGCGTTCTCCCGGACCAGTTTGACTGGATCAGCTGACGACGACGGGACTGAGCCCGTTGAACCTCAACCCCACAACAACCCATTTTCGCTCGGTGTTAGTGTGGTTGTCTACTTCCAAGAGCCGTACCAAATACACCCCGAACATTTCAGCTCTTTGTCGCATCGCCGTGTTGCACCATACAGAACGAGATCGCCGAAGTCAACGCAGCGCTGTCGTGAACCTTGGCTTGTGGTGGCGCACTCGTCGACCCTGTGACTCCCTTCGCTTTCAAAGCACACACGACGATTACGAATGATACTTCCCGTCTTCCGCGAACATCACAGGGGCACTTCTCCGGTCACGTCTTCGCTATGAGCTCGCAAACCGCGCAGATACAGGTGCCATGTTTAACGTGCGTTGTTGCCAGATCTTACCGGAAGTCGAGACGCTGCGTCGTTCAACTCCTCAACGCAAGGAGAGTGAGGGGCGGGGCGTACTCACTGATCTCTATTTTAGTAGGCTGGATCGCGGATTGGGAGCCCGTCGGTGTCGCCGCCGGTGGCCATTGCTTGACACCAGGCAATACACGCAACTCTATGGGTGAAACGCACAAAAGTAAGAATATTGAAGCATGTGCGCTATGCTGGGAGGCGAGTATTTTATGGTGTGCTGCGATCCTTATGTCGAGTGTTTGGAGATCGAATCGGTATTTGTCAAACGTTCGAACGTCGATTCAAAAAATCAAACGTACCGGAGCACCTACGGCTGAGCTGGCAAGCTTGCTCTCGTAGCGAAGTAAATAAAGGAACTTGCCGTCAATAAGACCGTCCTCGGGGAAGCCCAGAAGTTGATGAATGACAAAGAAGTTCCCTCTCGACAGCGGCTTTCTGGGGGTGAGCGAATTCCGCGTAGCAAAGCCTTCGAGCTAGTCGTCTGCTAAACCCAACTCAACGAAACCGCCACCGACTCCGCGGTAACTCTAGGTTACTCTCGCCTCATTGAGCTGCACTACAGCGGAGTCACTCTCGACCACAAAATATTTATTTATAAGAACTGTGAGGGCTGTCAGTTTTAATGTTTGTACGCAAGCGATTTGACGGGCTTATCGAAAAGCATCCAAAAAGTTTCAGTGCCGACAACAACTTAGAAACAGGGGAAAACGTCACTTTTTCTCGTTCTTTCCATAGAGTCCCATGCATTGGCTGGTGTCAATCAATGGCCGCCGGTGGCGACACTCGGCCCCAGCTGCCGAGGTCGCGGTCCGCGATCCAGCCTACTACAATAGAGATCAGTGGGCGTACTTCTTCTCCGCGGTGGCCGAAAGAGCGGGAGTTTCAAATGTGGAGAGGTTCTGACTCCAACTAAATTACGTTCTGTGGCGAAAATATTTCTAAACTAAATTATTTTTTTCGCGGAACATTTGTTTTGTGACATGCTTGTCCAATTAGGTTGTTTAAAAAAACACTTTTTTTTCTTTGCCGTTACCCTTTGAAGGGGCGCTCTGGAGCTTCCTAAGATGGCCTATTTGTAGCCGTAACTCATTCTATGTGCTCTAAGCATCCCAAAAAATTAAAGTTGCAATCATGCGCAGCTTATTTTAGTAATAAAATTGTGATAAAAGATATTGAATCTCAGACGTACGAATGGCGCCACAGAACCCGGCCGAATGTAGCCAAACAACGAACGTGGCTCATCAGACAATCACAAGCGATGGCTTCAGGTGGGGACAAGCGGCCGACCCGTCCTGCTCGTCTGCACAGGAAGCCCTCGCGTGTAATAGACTGACGAGTGTCTTTCGCTGCTCCACCCTATTCGCCTTGATTTCGTTCAACCACATTCGCCGTCTTTGATCGCATCTTTTAATAGTGAAATAAGCCTCACATGATTGGACGTTTTGAACTTTTGGGATGTTTAGAGCACATAGGTTGAGTTAGGAACATAAATAGGCCATCCTGGAATACTTCGGAGTGTCCCTTTCATTTATGTAATTCTTTTATTTATATATATGTACAATTCAGCATTTCAGTGAAACAAACCAGGGACATGATTGCAGACGAAAGTGAAGAGCCCGTTTGTGTTGCCTGTATTTCTCCACTTTTTATGCATTTGCTTGACAATGTCATTGCAGATTCATCTTGGGGCCTGGCATCAAAATGTGAGAGGCAGCATTTACATACGCCGTGGAAAAGGCTGCCACCCCTGGCTGCTTTCTCAGAATCGTCAGCCGATCACTATGGGAGCCTGCGGAGCTCTTCGATAAGAGTGTGTCAGGACAAGCCTGCAGGGTCTCCTCTAAGAGGGTGTGGTGGGAAAGAAGCCCCTGACACACGAAAAAATTGACCCTCTGAGAGGTGGGTATTTCTGATCGACCCAAAAGGGCACAGGATCTGTTGGGGCTGTGCTGTGATTAGCTGTGCACATAACGTGTGTACAGTGTGAGTTTGTAGCGCGCGGACTACATAAATATTTAATAGATACATATATACATCTAAAAGCGTTAAACGGCCAAGTGGCAAAGCTGGGACGAACGTCGTTTCCAAGCTGTCTCGTGCTGCTTGTCTTCTTTCTCTTCTTCTCGCGCCGGCTGATCGTGCGATGGGGGAAGTGGACCGACAATGTCGACGTGAATGTGGATGAATCGCGCATCAGGTGGGTTGAAGGCGGTCAGCGGGGTCACAGTATGACGTTGAACCTTGCTTCGTTGACATTAGATGCATGTTCTTGTCCACTCTCGCACTTCTGAGTTCATGCGCGGCCAAATGAACCGAGATCCCACGAGTCGTTGAGTAGCACGAATTCCAGGATGAGACAGTGAGTGGACAGCATCAAAAACCTTGCGACGGAGTGCTAGGGGTACAAACGGGCGGGGACGGCCAGTGGACATTTCGCAGGCCACCGTGACAGAAGAACCATGCATCTGGATGTCCTCGAAGGTGAGTGTTTTAGATGATGTTCGTAGGTGTTGGAGTTCTGTGTCTTCTCGCTGGGCGGCAGTAAGCACCGTGTAGGATATTTTGGGACAGTCCGAGATGCAGAGGTTGACACCTAGCCTGGAAAGTGCATTGGCTGCGGTGTTGTCAGAACTTTTCACGAATCGAATGTCAGTAGTAAATTCTGATATGTAGAGAAGGTGTCTTACTTCCCGAGGCGTATGTGCCGCGCTGTTTGATGTTAGTGCGTACGTAAGGGGTTTATGATCAGTGAGAACATAAAATTGTTGGCCTTCGATGAAGTGTCGGAAATGTCGTATAGCGAGGTAAACGGCAAGGAGCTCTCGACCAAAGGTACTGTAGCGAGCTTCAGTGGCACTTAAACCCTTCGAAAAAAATGCGAGAGGATGCCAGGTGTTTCCAACCAGTTGTTGGAGGACAGCCCCGACGGCGGTGTCTGAGGCGCCGACGATAAGAGAGATGGGCACGTCTCTTCTGGGGTACATCAACATGGTGACATTTGCGATGGCTTCTCTCACTGCCTTAAACGCGTCCTCCGCTTTCTGCGTCCATTGCAGCGGTGTCGCCTTCATCTTTGGGCTTTGGAGGAGGGCGTATAGCTGTTGGGACATGTGGGCGCAGTGGGGGATAAACCGACGATAAAAGTTGATGAGTTCAAGAAACTCTCGAAGTTTTGTTGCAGTTGGTGGTCGGGGGAAACTGCGAATTACTGTCACCTTGTCAGGAAGGGGTTGGATTCCCCGAGCATCTACGTGATGTCCAAGAAAATCGAGCTGCTTGACACCGAACTCACACTTCGTCGCATTTACAACCAGGCCATACGTTGTCAAGTTGTGTGAACAGTTGCCGAAGGTGACTGGCATGCTCTTCAGGCGTGGTGCTGAAAATCAGGATGTCGTCCAGATATGCGAAGCAGAAGGACATCCCACGCAGCACTTGGTCTATGAACCGCTGGAAGGTTTGAGCTGCGTTGCGAAGGCCGAAAGGCATTCGCACAAACTCGTACAATCCAAACGGAGTTGTGACTGCAGTCTTTGGAATGTCTTCGGGTTCGATGGGAATCTGGTGGTATGCTTTAACGAGGTCTATTTTACTGAAGATCGTAGCACCCTGAAGTAATCCGCCAAAATCTTGAAGATGGGGTATAGGGTAACGGACGGGAACCGTAGCTTGGTTGAGGGCCCGATAATCCTCACATGGTCGCCAGTCGCCACCCTTCTTCGGCACCATGTGTAGAGCTGAGGACCAGGGACTCGAAGATGGACGCACATACCCGAGTTCAATCATATGCTCAAACTCGTGTTTGGCAATCTGAAGTCGTTCTGGTGGTAGGCGACGTGGGCGTGCGAAGACAGGGGGGCCTGTGGTCTTAATGTGGTGGGTAATATTGTGTTGAACCGACCGTTGAACCGTATTTGGCCCAAACACCAAGGGGAACTCGTCCGCGATGCTTTTCCACTTTGGGTCGGTTTCCGCACGTGGAAGAAAAGGACTCAGGGGTGGTGTCTTGGATACCAACACTTGGACGCGAAGTTGCGTCTCGGTATCGATCAGTTGGTAGTGCCGTAAATCAACGGTGAGACCGAATCGTCTTAAGAAATCCGCCCCGATGATGGCCTGCCTCACGTCAGCGATCATGAAGATCCAACGAAATGTCCGCTGGAGACCGATGTTCAAGTCAGTGACTTTTCTCCGTAGGCTTTTATTGTGGATCCATTCACCGCTTGTAGCGGGGGAGTTTCTTGTCGATATCGGCGATCCTCTGATGTAGGAGGGACTACACTGACTTCGGCGCCGGTGTTTACCAAGTAACGAACTTTTGTTAAACGATCGGTCACGTAAAACAGGCGGCTTGATGATGTAGGGCTCTCGACGTTTGCCGCCTTCAGCGAGTGCCCATTTCGTTTTCCGAAAAGGAGTATGGCTGTCGGCACTGGCGAGCAGCGTTTCCATAGCGGAGGTGATACCAGCACTGCTGTTGCTCAGTAGAGGCACTCGACGAGGTGGTGGTTCGGTTGTCGACATTTACTCGACGGTTGGCAGTAGTGACTTCGGTAGTGCGCGATGATCTTGAGGGTCGTTGTTGAATTTTTCTAAACTGTCTGGTGAGGTCGTCGATCTTCTGTTCCATGCGCACATAGGCTGCCAGGAGATCCGGGGCTTGTGGCTGGGCGTTGTGATCAGACACAGATAGGCGTGACGTCGGGTTGATCGTCTGTGGATGGACGGATGATATTCCAGGTGAGTAGACGTCCATCATCTGGTCTGCCATGCGAGCCAGTGTCGGGACGGACTCCGTGGTGGTAGTGGTCAGGACGAGCCTAATTTGCTGCGGTAGGCGTTGGAGAAAAAGTTCTCGCAAGAGTGATGTGTCCATAGTCCCTGCCTTATCTCCGAGAAGCTGCTCCATTCGTCGGAGAAGTTCTGTGGGTTTTCTGTCTCCCAACTCTTCGGCTGTAAGCAGCTGCTGTATCGGTCGAGGCTCAGAATCCGTGTTACGCCGCACGAGTTCCGTACGTAACGTTTCGTAGGGGTTTTCTTCAGGCGGAGAGCGCAAGATGTCACGGACGATGGCTACTTTTGACTGGGAAAGAGCGGCAACCACGTAGTCAAACTTGGTAAGGGAAGATGTGATGCGATGTTTGCGAAATATCGACTCGGCAGCTAGAAACCATAGTTCTGAATCCGAGGACCAAAACTCTGGAAACTTGATAGGGGCTGCAGTCGCCTGTACCACGGTGGTCGTTTCAGAAGAAGCCGCGTCGCGCGAACGTCCATTCTGAAAAGGCAATGTGTTGAGTAACTCACCGAGAACACAGCTGAGACTAGGTAGCTTGCAGAAGGTTGATGTCGTTTAGATCGGGTCACCAATATGTAGCGCGCGGACTACATAAATATTTAATATATTCATATATACATCCAAAAGCGTTAAACGACCAAGTGGCAAAGCTGGGACGAACGTCGTTTCCAAGCTGTCTCGTGCTGCTTGTCTTCTTTCTCTTCTTCTCGCGCCGGCTGATCACAACAATTTATTATTTACTACCATTTGAGATAAGTTATGAACCTATTGTTGATTTTGCGCAGCACAAATGTACAGTCAGAGGCATTTTGAGGTGAGACAAGGTAAATGCGGGCAGACCAGGAAAAATGCCGCGTGGAGCGCAGCGCTTGCTTTGCGCAATGGGAGCGAGTCCACGAGGTTCTATCTACAGTCAAATCCGATAATATCAAACCCGTTTAATTAAAACTATTTCTAAACGGACTAGTAGCTGCAATAAAAACGCATAGCGAAAAATGCGGTTACATTGAACGAAAATTCCAGCGTCTCCCGATCGATCAAACTGCCAAGAGCGCCGTTAAGTTGTGCAACCTTGCGTTCCTCCGGTGCTGGCGATATCCTTGGGGGAAAACCAGCTTGCAGAAAAAGCTGGCTTTTTTCATTTGTGGGGTAGCGTCGACAGCCCAGAAGAAAAAAAAAATCTCTTCTGCGGAGGGAGAGTGTGAGCCGGTAAACAAAGAACCTGCCACTAAATAGCTGCGGTGAGCGTCTCTCATGACGTACAGATACCCCTTCGAGAGTAAACTACTTTTCTAAATGTGGCGTGCTTGTTCGTTGTGAAATTCATTAAAACTTTTATAGAGAATTGCCCGCTATATCGATGTGGTAGACGGTTTTTTCTGAGTTCGATATAACCAGGTTTGGCTGCATTATGTTTAAAAACAAATACCACCCACTTGCATAACAATACCAACATATTATGTTGGTATTACAACAATACCAAGTGCAGCCTAGGAACACCCGACAAGCTACCAGCAACCAAACGCTTGCTTCTTCCTTCTCTTCATCCGTAGCGCTGGTTCTGCCGACTTATTTGTTTATGGCATACGGGAGACATCATCATCATCGAGAGACATCGTCGGCTCTCGTTTCAACTTCTTTCGTCCGTCGTAGATGTGAAGGTAAATGAAAAGTTATTTCAGGATGTCGGTGTAGACATCGGGGAGAGGGCCGCGGTTAGCATTACAGGTGGATGGGTCACTGCGAATACACCATGATTCCAGAAGTCTTCTGGGGCCCCACTGTTGTTCACGTGCCAGGGTGTCTCCCGTATGCCATGGACGAAGAAGTCGGCAGAACCAGCGCTACGGATGAAGGGAAGGAAGAAGCAAGCGTTTGGTTGCTGGTAGGTAGTCGGGTGTTGTAACGCTGCAGTGATGATGTCTCCCGCATAAGAGACGAAACGTCTACCTATGAATTGTTGCTATTGTTATGCAGGTAGGAGATATTTGTTTTTAATCATAATTCCCGGTTTTTGAAACCTTTTTACACTGTATTATGTTGCCCATAGGTAGGGGAGAGCAGATTGAACGCGGGAGGGCGGCCTTGTGATAAATGAACTGGTTCAGTCATGGAAGTGCTGCGCCATTTGCGCCTAATTGCGCCTTGAGCGACAGTCTGCGAAATGTTGCTCCAAAGAGCCATTTCGGCTGAAAATTGCGCTACACCTGCGCTGAGATGGGCAAAACAAAAACTGATATATTTATTTTTTGGTTGACTTCAAGATTCATAGAAATGGAAGAACGAAAAACGGTAGAAATATGTATTTTAGAGCGTCTCTACTCACCGTATACGGTCTTTCATCTAAGGTTAAAGCACAGTCGAATGCTTGAACATATACAACAAAAACACACTGTAAAAGTTAAAGTCACGGGACGTTTGCTGCATTTGATTGATTTAATCGATGAAAGAACACGTACAGTAAGATGGTCGGATGCCTCGATGTCGCTCTTGACCTTGTTTGGTTAATCCCAGTGGCTCGTAGTGTCGGCTCCGTTTTAAATTAAGGTGAAACGAAGTTTTAAGATTGCTAGACCACCGCGTTGGCCAGTTGATGAGCTAACGGCTTGATCACCGACATCTTCTCAAATTTCATACGATGTCGGCAATGTCAGGAGCCAAACGTCGCGACAAAAAATTTAAATAAACACAGCAGGATGGCGGCTACCGCGATAAGACAAAACCAGGCTCCTGTAATTCTGGTGAGTCAGTTGATCATTATGTCTGCCGTATGCCTCCATGGCGCCTCTCACCAGCCAACGCGCGTCAAGCTTCACCGCCTCGCGCCGGAGTGTACGGAGTAGCTGCTGGTATGGGCGAAAGTCTGGTTTAGCACGATATTCATGTAAATTATGCTCAGTACTATTTCAGGTCCACATTGTTTGATCTTAATTATATGATCTTGTTTTCAAATGCTGCGTCAAGAAAGCAAAAAAAAAAACGCAATGCTTTATTCGAATAAAGGTAAGCGCAAGAGTAAGTTTTCATAATGTTTGTGGGTGGCTGTTTTTTGTTTCTGTTTATAATATTCAAGTCTTGAGTTTTGTAACAATCAAATTTGGGTGGCGCATTTTTACTGATAGACATGTTAGCGATTATATTGGTTTTTGGTGGTATTTTACAGAAACAATACATACAGGCTAAATAAACTACCGGGAGTAAAAGTGGGAGGGGAGGGAGGCTTTGTTCTAACTGAAGTGTGATTCATTTCTTATCAATTTGATTAGTACACATTGTAAATAGAACCTACTCTGAACAGAGCCTTATTTCTAAGAAGAAAGCTCTATCTAATTTTTGTGCCCTATTGGTTCTTATTACAAAAGGTAATAAGTAATATGCTCCAGTATCAATGACAAACCCTCAGTCATTATCAAATATAAACTCATTTAGCGGTGCAATCACTTTTGTTTTAATTTTCAAGTGATATTCTAACAGACGTTGGCATCTGCTCCAGAAGCGACAGTGGCTGCTCCGCAAAAATATTTTGCCTGCTACAGAACCTGCTCCAAAGGCTCCAATGCCGCTTCCATCACTGCTCTTTATAAGGCTGGACACGACAGAACTTCCTTGTTTACCGTTGTAGCTGTGACTTGATTATTTTAAGTTTTTTATGAACAACTGCTTGTGTATTCTTTTCATGCACTGTAGGTTTTATCACGCAATACCAACTTGCCTAAGCCATCATCTTAGCCATCCAGATGTGCTGGCAAAAACAGCATGGAAGAAAAGAGCCATGGACAGCCCTGTGTGCAAGGGAATGTGTGCAAGTGGTGCGTGTTGGGAAAAAATAAAAGAGTAATTTTTATTCTCTTTGTCTTTGTAGTTTTGTTTCATGGAAGAATGAACACTTAAACCTTTGAAGAATTGGTGTTCTTTTTGCACAATTTTCAAGCTGTTGTCTTCAGCAGTCCTTCCTGGATCTAAATTACACCGTGCATGCATAACCAGATCATCCCAGAAGACACTAGGTCGGCGGGGTCACATCACAATACACTTGACAGGGTCACGCAAAGACACCAGAACACGCCAAGACACCAGAGCACGCCAAAACACCAGAAGACGCCAAGACACCAGAACACGCCAAGACCCGTGTCAGAATTTCCGCTTCGATGTAAACGTCAGAAACACACCAGATCCGGGCTGGCGGATTTTTGAACAGGGAACTCTCGATGAAAGATACGAGCAAAACCAGTTTGTAATGTAATGGTTCTTAAACACGACTTTAATTTTGAGCAATAATTTAGGATGAGACACTTTATCGAATGCTTGGGCAAAATCTAAAAGTATGACATCTGTTTCGACACGGTTATTTATAGTTTGGGATAGATCGTGCAGGGTTTCGATGAGTTAGGTCCTTGTGGAAAGACATTTACGAAATCCATTGTGATATCGAAACCAAATATCGTGATCGTTAAGGAACGTTAAAAGATGCTTTGAAACAATATGTTCGAAAAGCTTAGAGCACGTGTTATTGTGAGATATGAGTAGGTAGTTTTCCACACAAGAAACAGAGCCTCTTTTGTGCATGGGGACAATTTTGGCAATCTTCGAGGCTTTTGGCACGGAACTATTATTTATAGACGACAAAAAAGTATAGTAAGATACTTACCCAGGCAGCACACTTGATGGGCAAGCTGGGGCCAGGATTGGGCCTTGGTCGTAATAGACTGGACCGAGGCCGCCCAGTGAATTCGGTGAACTGCCGGCCTGGCACTTCACTGCATTTTATGGGCCCGGGAATTCCAAGGAACCGCCAGGGAAGGGCTTTCCCTGGCGTTCCTTGTTTTTCCATGGTCCGAGCAGACCAGTGTTGCCAGGCGGCCACCAGGGTTAAAGGTTCAGTGGCGCTTCATTGTATTCCATGGCCCTTAAATTCCAAGGAACTGCCAGGGAAGGGCTTCCCTTGGCGTTCCTTGTTTTTCCATGGTCCGAGCAGACCAATGTAGCCAGGCGGAAGCCAGCGTTGAAGGTTCAGTGGCGCTTCATTGTATTGCCTGGCCCTAAAATTTCACGGACCTGCCAGGGAATGAATTTTCTTGGCGTTCCCGGCTTTTTCTTGGTCCGAGCCGACCAGGGACGACAACCGGCCGCCAACGTTCAAGGCTCAGGTTCAAGGCAAGGCCTTCCTTGGTGTTCCTTGACTTTACTTATTGGTCCGAGACGACCAGTGTAGAAAGCCACCGATTGAGTACTTTACCAAGCAATTAATAGCGCAAACAAGCGACGGAGATTTGTCACTGTCGCCCGTGGCGTCGCTCGGTTCTGGATTTCTAAAAAACTTCGTTCATAGCCGTGCTGGTCGCTTGCTCCAGTCGCATGCGTTTTGATGAGCGATGTTTTCTAGATATTCACAATCCAACCATCCAGCGACGCACGAGCGACAAAAACCTCGATTTGGCAAGCAACGAGGCAAGGGAGGGCGACGAGGACCCGCTGTCGGTCGATCAGTCGCTCGACGAGGCAAACAGCATGAAAGTGACGGGAGCAAGCGACCACCAAAGCGATGAGCGTTTTCTAGAAATCCAGAACCGAGCGACGCAACGAGCGTCGGTGGGAGATCTCCGTCGCTCGCTAAACCGCTTACAAGCGGTTCAGCCTTGACACGGATGTACTTACTACACCGAGCCCATGGTCTCACCGCCGCGACCGGTGCCAGTGGCCACCGGCACATGAGCCAAACGTCCCGTCCACTGCGCTCAGCCAGGCTCGGCGACCGCCGTCGGACACCCGGCACAGTGAACTCGAAGTGACCCGGGCCGGCGCACGGGCGAGGCTCGCGTCCCGACGCATGTAAGCGATTTCACGAGCGACAAGTGACGGCGACCCGCTTCGCTGTTGCTCGGTCAGTCGCGCGACGACGCAAACCGCATGAAAGCGACGTCAGCGAGCGGCCAAGCGATGAGCGATGTTCTCTAGAAATCCAAAAACAGAGAGACGCAAAGCGACAGTAAAAAATCTACGTCGCTCGTCGCTGACTCACGTCGCTTGTGCCGTCGCTCGTATCGTCGCTCGCCAAATCGCATACATGCGGTTTATGGATTGGACTGGCCGCTACTGAAACTGGTCTTAGGTGCTAATTGGAAGCTCTTACCCAGAAATCAACTTTGCAAGATCAGACATATACAAACATATAATTAAGAGCTTAAAGGTTAAAGATATAAGGTACAACATGAAAAGAACCTCGTGAAGGCACAGACAGACCCAATGTTTTGCAACTTCAAACCTTAAAATTAAGTAATTTAGAAAGACATCCAGAAACTTGGGCTTCCAGAAGGTTCATTTTCCAAAGACTGCTCACAGACAGCAGGAGAAATTGCAGAAGGCACTTGGAAAAGAACAATTGAAATCCAACCACTGCCGCGAGAGCCACCACCACTAGGATAGGATAAATATGTGCGACTGACACCTAACACCACCTAATCTGTGTGACTGAAACATGTATTCTATCTGGTCGCCTGGCCCCACATACAAGCAGAATGCTGCTTTTGTGGGCCAGCTCTTTATTTTGTATGACTTGATTTGAAAATAAAAATTGAATTGAATTAATGAGGTGCGGCAGAATGAAAGCATACTTGACAGCTTCATCCAGGGCAGTGAAATGAACGGGTCCATATCACATGAGCGAATGACATTTTAGCGAACAGCGACATTTGAGCGAATTGACGTTTTAGCGAATAACGGGGGCGCGCGTTAACCCATCCGCCGCGCTGCGCTTACGGCGCTTCGCGGCGACAGTCTGCGTCGGGTCATTACACAAATGTGATCCCATTTGGCCCACCCGAAAACGCCGCTTC